>JAEQML010068155.1:0-18490 GCA_016904865.1 Pissodes strobi | reverse complement strand
CTAGTCAGCGGCTATAGATACTTATTTTGTCTGTATGAAAGTCAGAATGCTACGTATAAGAAAGATCTAGAAAATGATCCCAGAACCAGCTACCTCTGGGGTAAATCAAAACCATGTATGTTAAACCTAGCCTTTAAACAAATAAGTTTGGCTTACCTCTAAATTAAACTTAAAGTAAGAAAAGTTTAAGGCTCCGCGAGTAATATGTAAACCACTACCAAGTTCAACTATATTTAGAAATTGTGTGCTTAAACTTACCATGTGTTTAAAATTTATATCTATGTCTAATGTTAGTGAATCTGTCTATAGTTTAGGCTTCTTTAAAAAACATTCTCCCCCTTACCAAAGAAATCAATGAAACTATGTTTGCCTATATTTTTACATTTATAATACCTTGTTATCGTAAAAAAGCAGCCAAACAATTGGAATTTATAATGTGGATCAAATTTTTGCTTTTTAAAGGACACAACTTGAAAATCTACAGTTTTAAATATACAGACTGCTACTTACAAGAGTCTGAAATTTTTCAACTATCTGAGTCATCGCTCATCTTATTATGAGATAATTTGGCACTCGAATACAAAAAATTGCGGCAGTGTTGCTGCCGATATTTGCAATATTAATTACCATTTAATTTTTTCGGAAGTTTACCTGGCAAATTGCTGGACATAAATGGAGTATCAAAAAATGTTTTTAATCAAAATTTAAAAATCGGTATTTTAGTTACAAATTAAGACGCGGTTTTCCACATATGGGAATTAGAAATAATACATAAAGACTGATAATAATAAATGGAAGCCTTGCAATTTTTTAATCGTTTGTTATCTCCAAGAGTGTTCATAATAATTTTGTATCTCTCGCCAAAATGATCTAGGTGCAAAGAAATTATTTCAAGCGATATTCCATAATTTCATGGCTTAAATACAGCGTTTTTTAAAATTCTGCACATTTACATATAAGTCTTAATGTGATATCCTTTATATGAAACAAACATTATTTGTTTCTTAAACTATGATCAGTAGTTATGGCGTTAGAAAAAGTCTTGAATACGAGAATAATCGAAGTTAGGTAAAAATTACGAAATTCCAAATATGCTTTTTTTCATACGTTATCATACAAACTGATTTTGCAATTATGCGTAGCATAAGATAATCACACTTACCACAGGATGCTAATTTTGATAAAGCTTTTGCAAACAAACATCCTTTTCACCTAAACGTTTTTCATTTTCTACTCTGTGTTATTTGCCTATATATTTCCAAAATGACTAACGAGAGACTAAAATAAACAATTTAAAAATGACATATAATAATATTTCGGTATGAAGAGTATGTCAAGAAAACGAACCGATTTTTTTCTATGTCTACATATTTCGTAGAGTAACTTATACAATCCCAGTATCAGTTTAATTAAGAAATTTGAATCATATGGTTATTTTGTGACTTTCTCCCTGTAGAGGAATAGTATTAATAATTACAATGGTGCAGCCTCGTCGAGCCGGTAAAATTACTATCACTATTAACACAAAATTACGTTCGATCTACAAAATTACGTTCGATCTTCATTGTATTTCTGAAAGCAAAGAAAACAACGTTTGAAAGGAGCATTTCTTTATTATTGTACAATGTACTCAAATTTATAACGAAGTTCAGTACAATGTAAAATTATATTATATATCTTTAAGCCCAAGAGAAACAATATTTTTATAGGATTGGTTATTGTTAAAATTAATTAAAAATTCTGGATTGGTTTGGTTCATTTTTGAGGACACCCTGACCAATAGAGACATGCCTCTTTTAAAAATTACTTTTGATGGTCTTTAGAACATAATAGCAAAGTATTGGTATGGTAACTAATTACAAAATATATGGAAAACGCAAACTATGAATTTTGCAATTAATTAATTTCGCCCTGTATTTATGGTTCCTATTAGTACTGTTAACGCCATAAATACTGATTATAAATTAGGTAAACAGTAGATCTTTATTCTATCTCTGAAAGCAAAAGAAACGTTAATTGTCACGTTATGCGTTAGGTCTTCACCCTCTATATATAAAAAAAATAAGTTACCGAAATCGCCAGAAGATATTCTGTCAAAGATTAATTTGGTGACGGGAAAGATACATTTTAGTCCGAGAGGCGACCGTTATAATAGTGTGGTGTCTGAACTGTCAGGATTTTGCATGAAAAAAAAATATTGTTTAGTTAGGCCGAATAAGAAACCATTGGTCGGCTGAGGCTGGCCTTGACCAGTAATTAATTATACAGGAGCTTTCAAAAAGTTTGCATTATATGGGAAACTTTTTTATTATTGATTTCACAGAAAATTCTATTCTTGACAAAAGTTGATGCTTAGAAAAAAACTAATTTTGACGATGCTAATTTAAGGATAAGTTATACAGGGTACTTAAAAAATACAAAAATTAAGGTTAATAAAACAAAAAATTTGGAATATCGGAAAACTTTGTACAGAAAAAAATAAAGCTTTTATTAAGATAAAAAATAAAAGTCAAAGAGGGTTTTTTTCAATAATTCTCATGAATTTTCTCAGCAACAGTGCACTTTTGAAAAAAATGGTATTTGACTTTTATTTTTATCTTAGTAAGAGCTTTATTTTTTCTGTAGAAGGTTTTCCGATATTCCAACATTTTTGTTATTTTTTAATTCAATTTTTGTATTTTTTAAGTACTCTTTATAACTTATCTTTTATTTAGCATTGTCAAAATCAGTTTTTTCCAAGCACCAACTTTTATCAGGAGTAAAATTTTCCGAGAAATCAATAATAAAAAAGTTTCGAGTATGATGCGAACTTTTTGAAAGACACTATACAAGGTGATTCACGGTCAATGGTAGGTTAGACGTTTCTGGAGAACAACTCAACGGATCATTCTAAAAATTTGGTCGTGTACATAAACGAATATGCTCTACCTTGCTAAAATATTTTCGACAAACAGTGTTGCCGCTTCTACAAAAAAGTAGTCGCAACTGTCAAATTTTAAATGGAACACGCTATGTATTATTGCATATTTGGATTTTGCGGAGAATTCTAGACATATTTCATAAATAATGTCCTAGAACTATCTGTTACTTTTTTTGAAATATTGATCATTTACCAAGTTTGACAGCCTGTAAAATCTTAACGGCTAAAGATAGAGCAAAATGGTTTGCACTTTCCCGTCTTGGTTTTTCATAAGCTATCGTTTGACACTTTTTATTTAACCAGCGGTTAAGAAATCCCGGTTGAATTTAACCTGTGGTTAAATCTAAAATTAGTGTCAAACGATAGCTTATGAAAAACCAAGATACGAAATTGCAAACTATTTTGCAAACTTGGGAAATGGTCGATTTTCAACTGTCAATGTTTCAAAAACTGTAACAGATAGGAATAGGATATTATTTATGAAATATGTCTAGAATTCTCTGCAAAATTCAAATATGAATATAGGGTGTTCTATTTCAAATTTGCCGGTTGCTACAACTTTTTAGTAGAATCGGCAACACTGCACTGTCGAAAATATTTTAGCGAGGTAGAGCATATTCGTTTATGTAAACGACAAAATTGTCAGACTGATCCGTTGAGTGGTTCTCCAGAAACGTCTAACCTACCATCCACCGTGAATCACCTTGTATAGTGTCTTTCAAAAAGTTCGCATCATACGCGAAACTTTTTTATTATTGAAATCTCAGAAAACTTTATTCTTGATAAAAGTTGGTGCTTGGAAAAAAACTAACTTTGACAATGCTAAATTAAAGATAAGTTTTACAGGGTACTTAAAAATAAAAAAAATTGGATTTAAAAAAACAAAAATTTTGGAATATCGGAAAACCTTCTACAGGAAAAATAAAGCTTTTATTAAGATAAAAATAAAAGTCAAATATAATTTTTTCCTAAAGAGCACTGTTGCTGAGAAAATTCTTGACGATTATTAAAAAAAAACCATCTTTTTCTTAATTTTGTTCTTATTTTTTTCAGCAACGATATACTTTTGGAAAAAATAGTATTTGAGTTTTATTTTTATCTTAATAAATGCTTTATTTTTTCTGTAGAGTTTTCCGATATTCCCAAATTTTTGTTTTTTTAACCTTAATTTTTGTATTTTTTAAGTACCCTGTATAACTTATCCTTATTTTGGCATAGTCAAAATTAGATTTTTAGTTTTGTCAAGAATAGAATTTTCTGTGAAATCAGTAATAAAAAAGTTTTCCATATGATGCGAATTTTTTGAAAGACCCTGTATAATTAATTATTGGTCAACGCCAGCCTCGGCCTACCAACGGTTTCTTATTCGGCAAAACAATATTTTTTTTATTACGCATGCATCATAATCAACGATTATTGCACGCTGCAGCGTGCTTAAAATGATGTTTATGATGCGCCTACTTTTTTAAAGGTTCTATAGAAACATTTGATCATGTCAAATGTGACAGATTAATATATTCGTCAATATATCCCTTAAGTTGAATATTTAAAACATTTTTGGATTATGATGCATTCGTAATAAAAAAATAGCGTATGATATACGTGTATAAGAGGCCTTTAAAGCCCTTGCGACTTACAAAACACTCCGCTGCGCGTCGTGTTTTGAAATATGTCGCGCGTGCTTTAAAGGCCCTCTTATACACTTATATCATAATATACTATTATCATGCCAAATCCTGACAGTTCAGACACCACACTATTATGACGGTCGCCCCTCGGACTACTTGGTTTGAGAATTCTCGGGGATAATAAACTTTTACAGAAATGAAAGAGTTCAATTTAAGTGGCAGCGTGCCCTGCGAACCCCAGGATATGAATGCTCAAAACCGCAATCCGATATCTTCTATCGATCTGTATCCATTAGTTCCTTTTGACAGCGCACGGTAAGTCTGTATGTGCTGCTGATTTTAGAAAGTTGTTTTCTTTTTGCTCTTTTTCGTTGTGTTGATTAGGTTAAAAGTCTTAGTTTATTCAGTCAGTTGATTCAAATAAGTATGTTTTTCTGCAAACATTTTAGGGCATTTGCACTGCAAACGTATTTATTTAAACTGCGTCTTCTTGTATTTTTTTAATAACGGTCATCATTTTTATTGCCATATATACCCTAATAGAATATCGTTGTCTTCATCACACGTCATCGATAAGACCAAAATATTAAAGCAGGTTTTTAGTTCTGTGCTAAAGCCGCAAGAAGTAACGGCAAATCCCCAAATTTTATGCCGCCGCGAATGCCCCCGGCCGAATTTGATGAAGCCCCGCCTTTAAACAAAATAAACAAAATATCTTAGCCATTTTTTATTCTGCCTAATGCAGCGGCGAATTAGTTTTCTCGTTTGACTACCACTGGTATATATTTAAAAATGAGTATAAACTTTGGCACTAGCCTGTGCGTAGCCAAGGACAGGGAGGGATAAAACAATACACGTCATTTTGTTTAAGTTTTATAGCTTAATTAAGTATAATTACCTAGAATAGTTATGAAATAACATATGAAATAACCCCTGTAATATAAGGTGTGCGCTACTTGGGCGGTCGTTTTGACAGTATTCACTTTAATGAACTAAAATCACTGGATACTGAATCTGACCGGCTTTTTTTTAACCACTTTTGGGTAAAAAAATGAGCGTGGCTTCCTAAAAATCTCCGGAAAAAACGGAATATCCCGCCCAAGGACTAACTCTAGCTACGCCACTGGCACTTGCACTACAGCATACATGTGCTTCAAATACTAGAGGTACTAGAGCATAAATATAATATGTAAATGTGAACCGGGCTTAACAAGGGATAGTTTGTATCTATTTAATTTGCTTGGGGGGGGGGGGGGGGGGGTGATATTGATGGGATTCGCGATATTTTAAAACCATTAATATTTTTTTAAATCATTATCTATATTACATCTTACTCGAAAATTAGCTATCGCCTAAAGAAGTTTAGCCATACGAGCTTACATTTTTTAAAGCTATAGAATATTGGTACATATTATTTATACAGCTTTTCCAAAGGTAACATTTGATAAGGACCTTAAATCAGCATTTTTATTAATATTGGGCATATGTAACAAAATAGACATACAAGTTAAAATATTGTTTGTTTTCTAGTTTTGTTCAACTTAATTTTGGAGTTAAGAGATTTCTACAAAAGTACTCTACAATCAAGAATATAAACACTTTAATTAAATACCTGCAATTTTCTGGCACTATCTTGCCAGAAATAAAATTTACTTGCAATATACTATCGAGTTAAGAATATAACTTGCAAATTTTTAGATTATAACCTCCAGAAAGTGTTAGTTAACCATCAACATATTAATTCGGGAAATATCTGGTGAATGAATTTTAGAAAAACTGTTTAGTCCAACTCTGTGTTTCTAGGCTATCCCTCCGGGAAAGTGTAATGAAGGCTTATGCAAATGCAAGGAGCGAAATGGAAAGCCGAAGACGAGCGTATTATTGCAAGGGTGTGTTAAATTTTCTTACACCTTCGTTTTTCCAGATACTTTGCTAGCTAAGAGGGCCGTTAGGGTAACATAGGCCTAAGTGGATTATTTGCCAAATTGGAAAGGTACCTGGGTAACTGTATAAAACCAAATTTGAAAAAAAAACACTTTACAAAATATGCGCCAACACAGTGTTCGAAATATTTTTCAACTTGTAAAAATTGTTTTTATAGCCTGTATTATTCTAAGTCAACAAATATTATTATATCAAATTTTCTGATTTAAACAGCTGTACAGTAAAATTTAGCTGAACTAGATATTACCCAAATTTGAGCGTTCAAAGTTGAAAATCGCGCTGGAAAAAACATTTATATTAGTAATGTTGCTGCAAGTTCTCTAGACCAAATTTTCACTATCTTTTCACATAAAGTTGTATCAATTAAGGTGCATAGAAAATTTATGAAATGTCAATTGCGTGTTGTGAAAACTTGTTGCGGCACAAATACATGTTCGATTTACTATATATTTCTAATAAAAAAATCACCTTATACCGGCGCTCTTAAAATATGTTTTTATACAGATTTAAACAATGTTTCCTGGAATCTGGAATCTGGAAATGGTGAGAGGGTGGCCTTGAAAAGGCCGCGGCACTTAGGCCCCATTGGACCCCCTGTGCGTCCTCTCCAGGTCAACCAATCCATCTAGGCCATCGTCCAGCCTAGTGTTGTAAAAAAGGCGGCGATGTTGCCCGAGGAGGCTGTTCTAAGAAAAGCCATGGTTGGCCATCGTTCTCCCAAAATGGATTCCCTTAGTTCCGAAACAGCGTCGCAATCGCAGAGCAGATGCTCTACTGTTTCGTCCTCCTGTTCACAGCCTCTGCATATAGGTGTCTCGCATAATCTCATTGTGTGGAGATGTTTCCTTAGCTGGCAGTGTCCAGTCAGAATCCCTACCACGAGTCGTAGGGTCTTCCTTGACATGTCCAGGTATGCTTTTGCTGCAGACTCATTAGGGTAGCTTAAAAACTCCCTAGCCAGTCGACAGTTAGTTGTTTCGTCCCATCTTGCCCTAAAGTCTTCATGGGTGATCTTTTTTATCATATGTATCGTCGTCGGGACAGGTAGGTTTGAAGGGCCGGCTCCGATAAAGTTTGAACCGGCTGCCTTTCTAGCCAATTTGTCCGCTGATTTGTTACCTTCGCACTGTGCATGTCCTTTAACCCAGCACACAGAAATTCTGTTTTTGCGGGCAGCATCCTCCAGTGAATTATGGCATTCTAGTACTGACCTGGCTGTAAGTTTACAACTTCTCAAGGCCAGTAGTGCTTGTCTACTATCAGTGTAGATTTTAATAGTCTTGTTCTCAGTATTCCTGCGAACAATCTCTTTTGCGGCTATGGATATTGCAGCAAGTTCAGACTGAACTATGCTTGCGTGTCCCTCCATAGGCCATTTAAGTTCAATTCGCAAGCTTCGGGAGTAAATTCCACAGCCTGCTCCTTCCTTGGTTTTTGAGCCATCCACGAAAATGTTAACCGCACCTTCGGTTATAGGCTCAAATGGTTTTATTTGTACATCATATAGTTTGTCGAAGACAAACTTGGGAGGTATGCTATCTGCACTTACCTGCAGTAGTGGCAGTCTTACGACTGCCCCTTCCCACAGGTGGCGTCTAGTCTCTCCACATTCTATGCTAGGTTGCACACCAACGACTTTGAGCCTTAGCAATGCAGTCAGAGCCACCTCCCTCAGGTAAATATCTAGGGGAGGCAGGCACAACATTACTTCCATGGCTCTGGTTGGGGTTGTTCTCATAGCTCCCGTTACAGTTAGGCAGGCAGTTCTCTGTACCTGACTGAGCTTAAGCATTGCCGTTTTGTGTTGACTCTTGGGCCACCAAACTACGGCTCCATAGGCAATCATAGGTCTTATGATGGCAGTATAGATCCACATTACGACCCTGGGTTTCATCCCCCAGGTTTTACCCACGGTCCTGCGGCACTGTTCATAAGAGATGTATGCCTTCTTTAGTCTTCGTTCTAAGTGAAGATTCCAGGTTAATTTAGCATCGAAGGTGACCCCAAGGTATTTTACCTCAGATGCAAAATTTAGTTGTGTGTTTAGGAGGGTCGGAGGTCGCAGTGGCTCCATCCTCCTTTTTCTGGTGAAGAGCACCATCTCCGTCTTCCTGGGGTTTACAGACAGGGAGTGCTCCCTGCACCACTTTTCGACTAAGCGAAGGGCACTCTGCATTCGATTGCACAGAACTCCTTCAAACTTTCCGTTGAGCAGTATCGTAAGATCGTCTGCATATGCATTGGTGTAGAATCCATCTGAGTTGAGGCGATGCAAGAGGCTGTCGAGAACAAGGTTCCATAGCAGTGGCGACAGAACGCCTCCCTGCGGGCAGCCTCTGGCAACGATGCCTCTCACTACAGTATCTTCCACCTTTATTTGCACGCGTCTCTTCGAGAGCATGTTGAAAATCCAGCCACTGACAGCAGGAGGGACGCCCCTGTTTGTTAAGGCAGCATTGATTTTTCCAAAGGTGGTTTTATCAAACGCACCTTCAATATCAATAAATACACCTAAGGTGGACTCATTATTGTCCAGCGATCTCTCTATCCGGCTCACTGCTGAATGCAAGGCCGTGTCGGTCGATCGTCCCGTAGTGTACGCATGTTGGTTGGGATGCAGAGGTCGGTTGACCAGTACGCAGTCCCTCAAATATCGCTCACACAGCCTCTCCAGAGTTTTTAGCACAAAGGATGTTAGGCTGATTGGTCGATAGGCTTTAGGGACAGTGTAATCCATCCTACCTGCTTTTGGTATGAACACCACTCTTACTTCTCTCCATGCCTTCGGGATGTAGCGCAGCGCTAGGCATGCCCAGAACACCTTTACCAAGTGCGGCAGTAGCTCGTCCAAGCCCCACTGTAGTAGAGCTGGACGGATGCCGTCAGTACCTGGCGATTTGAAGGGTGAGAAGCTTAGTACTGCCCATCGTATTTTGTCTTCACTAACTATTTGGTTGGCACTTTGTCAGTCCAGATCAGTAGGTTGAAGGTTTGTCTCGTCTGGCCAGTTCCTGTCGTCTGTTACCGACGAACCAGGGAAATGGGTCTGCATAAGCAGTTCAAGACTCTCTTGTAGGTTAGCGGTCTTAGTGCCGTCCTCCCTTGTTAGTAGACCTAGGTCGCGATCTTTGTCTTTTGCGAGGACCTTGTAGAGCCGTGCAGTCTGCGAGTGATCTTCGATCTCCTCACAGTAGACCCTCCAGGCCTCCCTCTGTTTATTCCTTACTAGTTTTTTAAACTCCCGCAGATTGGTGCTGTATTGCTCCCAGTCGGCTTGAGTTCTAGTTCTTTTTGCTCTGTTGAAAGATTTTCTCGCTGTCCTCTTGAGTTCTCCCAGCTCTTTGTTCCACCATTTTGTGGCTTCCCCTGGCTGTTGTTGTGATGCCTCAAGAGGGCAAGATTTTTCAAAGGCTTTAGTTATGGCGGTCTGTAGGCCTAGCATGCGACTTTCCAGGCCGTCATTGTCTTTAGGCGTATTCCCCTCCACTTCCCGTAGGTTCTCCCGAAGCCGGACGAGGAATTGAGCTCGATCCGTCCTTCGGGGATCCCTAAAAAGCTTCCTGGGCGCCTTTATTGAGCTAAGCTCAAATGTTAACCAGCGATGATCTGACATGGTGACCTTGTCAGAGACATGCCAGTTTATGACTAATTGAGATATGCCCGCCGAGGCAAGTGTTATATCAATTATGGTTTGACTCCTGGAGTTAATAAAGTTTGGTGCAGTACCTCTATTGAGAATGTTGAGGTTGCTACCTGTAATGTAATCATAAAGTGATTTACCTCTAGCATTGTTGTCTTCGTTGCCCCAGGTCACATGGTGTGCGTTAGCGTCACAGCCCAAAATGACCTCCCATTTCTGGTTCTGGCAGTGTGCTATCAGGTCCTCCATTTCCCTCGTGGGAGGCAGTGTAGCCGAGTCCTGGGGGAGGTACACTGCAGCTAAGACTACAAAGTTAGTTTTGCCGGCCAATACATATTCCATCTTCACGGCCGTTAGGTCAGAAGTGGACAAGTGATATAAAGGCTGGGCTTTAATGTTCTGAGGTACATATATTGCAGTCCTCGGTCTTTCTGTTGTGGGTAGGCTAAAGATGCGCCCACTTAGTCTGGTTAGTCCAGTTACCCTGGATTTCACTACCCAGGGTTCCTGGATCAAGGCCAGTGCATTCTGCGTTTCGTCCAGGTGGCGACAGAGAACTGCCGTCGCAGCCCGGCTATGATGCAAATTGCACTGGACTAAGCTAACTGAACCCGCCATTGGGTTATTTTTAGGGTTGGTTCGGCTGATGAACCCTTCCTTTTGCCAGCTCAGGGCTATCCGCTTCGATGTCCTCCTCCAGGAGGGCATCCTCGTCCACTGGGGCGGCGGCATCAGTCGTTCCCGACGGCTCAGCCCCCCCAGCTTCAGTCTCCATAGGCTCCTGAGCTGGTTTACTAATTTTGGGGTCCTCAACAGAGGGTGCCCCGTCTTCTGGTTTGTCTGGCCGTACTCTAAGTACGAGGGAGGTGAAGATGTAATTCAACCTCATCGATCTCGACCTTAGAGTGGCCATGTCCTCGTCTCCGACACCGAAGACGAGGAGGTGGCCTTTCGGCTCATTTTTGGCCTCATGGTGGAAGAGGCACCACTTGCCGACGTTTAGCGCCGGGTTCTGTCCTGCCAGGCGACGAAGGACAATCTCCCTCTCCCCGTGGGCAGCGTCTGCCTCTAGGGGGATCCAGAGAGAAGCCTTCGTCAGCCTTGGCAGTCGATCCACGCGAACGACAGCAAGGGTCGCGTTCTCCCAGGGCTTCAGTTTGCTGATGGCTTCCGTGAGCCATGCCAGCGTATCGTCGTCTTCGCAGACTACTCTGATGATTTCACCGGAGTGTATCCACGAGCGGAACGCTGGCGGCTTCGAACTGCTAGCAGAGGGTGACAGTAAAATTTTGTCCAGCTCCTCGGTCATCAGGTTTTTAATTAGGGCCTCCCTCTCTGACGGAATTCTTCCGTAAGGGTTGTCCTTGTCAATTATGGCAACTCTGAGGTGACTCACGGCTGCCTCTTTGTATCCTGTTGGGATCACTCCACCAGGTCCAGCGCCCTGTTTAACCCGTTTGAGGGGCTTAGGGGTGGATTCTGAGGAGGTTCCCGACCGGTTGCGTTTTTTGGAAGGTGGCACACCTTGCGGGTGCACATCCTTCCGTGGTTGTGATTTGACCTTGTGGTGTCCAGCCTCCTTTAAGGGAGGCGGTCTCCTAGAAGGCTCAACATTTGGGGTTGGAAGACTTTTGGGGTTCTCAGCCTTCTTAGAGAGATTTTGGTCTCTTTTAGAAGGTGGCACACCCGCAGTCTTCGCAGCCTCCTCCTCACGTTGCCTCCGCCTTCTCTTGGCTTCGGCCCCGCATATTCGTTTCCCTCTACGGGATTTTGGTTTGACCCAGCCCTCGGATGAGGGTGGGTCTTGGGCCAGCGATTGCTGCCCTTGAGATTGTGGCGAGCGTTGCCGCTCTGCCACTGTTTCTGTTTCGGCTTTATCATTGTCCATAAGGGATATTAAAAATTTCGTCCTCCTGACTCCCCACCCACCACGGAGTCCCAGTCGGGGGAGCTGCATGGCAATATCCCATGCAGACACCAGGGTTGTCAGGAGGATATAGTCTCCAAGGAGAGGCAACGCAGTGAGAGGGTTGTGCAGCACCGGGACGGCGGCGCCAGACCAAAACCGCCACGGGTCCGCAGCCCCCTACGCGCCCCCTCTGCCTCTAAAGACTCACCCTGTCGGCCCTCTGACGGGACGACACAGCCGATTGATCGGGAGTGGGTTAGTTCCCGACCGCCCGTCTAGCCGAACTCCGGACCGAAGAGGTGTGTTGCGGCCTGCTCAACCTCCAGGATTCCTTCATCCGACGACACGGGTCGCCACGCACGGCACAAACACGTGGGAGCCGGTCCGCGGGAGTGCTTTCGCCATAGCCCAAGCCAGGGTTTTATTCCCGGTGGGCCAGCTTATGACACTCCAGGCCATAGCACCGAAGCACTATGGCCCTCCCCTATCCGCCACCTGGGGACGCGCCTGGTAGGATTCTCAACCCTGTTTTTATTACAATATAAATGATTTCTATATTTTTTAAATAGATCATCTAAAGCCTATGAATATAATAATTAGTCTTGTTCAAAATTTAGAGTCATACATTATATAACATACCATACGACTATTGCAATCTGAGACAGAATATGTTTCTTTGCTGGTCAAGAGATTAGGAAGTTTATCGAGACGGCGTGGCGCATTGTGGTCAAAATCTGGTAATTAGCTAGTCATAAATAAATTCTTTCATTAAGTAGGTAATATTACGGTTACAATAAAAATGTATGTTCAACAAGCGACGTTTTTCGAGAAAATCAATATTTTGTCACACCAGTCAGTATCTCTCACTTCCTTTATTTATCGTTCTGATCCACTTTGGAGTTTAAAACATGTATTCGTGGTGCATATAAATTACCCTCGATATTTTCAAAATGAGCCCGGGCATGACGACAGGAACGCATTTTCCTGGAAGTGTTGTAGCCAAGGTAGTTGTTTACTTTAAAAAATTATTGCCTATCAAAAAGTGAAAAATTTGTAGAATCACGTTTATGACTCAGTACCCAACCTAAAGCCAGAAAAATCGAGACCCCTATAGGTAACAGTTTACTATGAAGTCCGCTAGAATAAATATATCAGAGCTTTTTATATTTATTTTAATTATTCAATTATAGCATTGTACATTAAACAACGTATTTTATTCAAAGAACTTGGTAAGTCACATGATGATGATATTTTTAATTACCTAATTGTTGGGATGTGTATAAATAGCCTTAAAGTAACGGCAATCTATAACCCGCCCTCTTAAAATGTGGGCGAGTTTTTAGACAGATTTGAAATTATAGTAAAGTCCGCAAGCAATAGTATAGTAATAGGAGATTTTAATTTAAACCTACTACATAGTCAAGATAACAATATTAGGGATTATAAATCCCTAATATTATTATCTTGACTATGTATTTTGCCACTACACAACTTTCATAATATAAAAAATTACATTAGTATTGAACATGCAACTCGCGTAACTGTGAACACACCTAGTATAACTGACCATTGTGTAACATGTGAACAAACATTGAAAAGAAAGATTATGTGCCTCACCTTTATAAAACAACTGAAGAGAAACTTCTGAAAGAGATATAAGGAATTGAGTTTTATTTTTTTGTAGTTTTTTCTGCTCAACTTTTGTCCCCGTTTTCGACATTTTCTTTAATTCTTTTCCATTTGTTTCGTTTTATAATACTATAATAATTATAATTATAGGTCTATTTCTGTTAACTCAGCTTTCTCAAAAATTATTAAAACTCTTAAACATAGACTGATTTCCTATGTGTATAGTCTTAATATTCTTGATGAGTACCAATACGGATTTATTCAAAATAGCAGTACATCGTGTGCCGTATTTCATCTCGTAAGCAAAAAATCTACCTATCTAGAGAAGTTGGTAACAAAAGGGTAGTTGTAGCAGTTTTCATCGACTTAAGGAAGGCGTTTGATGTAGTAAGTTTAGACATACTGTTAAAAAAAGTTGTATAATCTATGTTTTAAATACATTATATATCGATTATTGGAATCTTAACTGACTGACAGAGAGCGCTAAAACTGATTAATAATTTTGGTGACAGGCACATGAATTCTTTTGAAGTTCCCCAAGGTTCGGTTCTTGAGCCACTCCTTTATATAATTTATGCTCTAAGCTTAGATATGGTAACTTACGAGCTCAGTACTACATTTTGCCGATGATACTGTACTAGTTTATGAACATGAACCTACAGACAAACTTGATCTAGAAACTGTAATAAATAATGATTTTAATAAATATACCAAATGAGTGTTGCATAATAAACTAAAAATAAACACGGATAAAATTAAAATTACTTATATAATTAAAATTAAAAAAAAAAAGATAAGCGATTTCCGTTAATAAACATTAAAATGGATAATGTAAGTATTGAGAGGGTAAACCCTATCAAGTACTTAGGATATGTACTAGCTGAAAACCTAAACTCTAATCTGTATCTTGAACATATAGCAAATAAAATACCACTAATGATAGGTGCTCTGTATCGATGCCGAAATTATCTGACTCGTCAAACAGAGCTAAATATATATATAATGCCATTTTTCTACCGCAGTTTAGATACATGATATCTGTATGGGGCATATGTGGAGCTGGCACATTTAAAGCAATGCAAGTTCTTCAGAATAAAGTCTTGAAGATACTTTTCTTATATGACTGGCTAAACAGTACGTGTGATCTCTACAGAGAACTGGGGTCTGTGTCAGTTAGGTGGGCTTCTAGAATTCGAACAGTGTAAAACTATAGTCAAAGTCAAGTATGCTTTATTGCCACAGAAACATTCAAATAAATTTTATAGACAAAGGGAATTAAATAAATAAACTAACCATAGTATAGCAAATACAAAACAAAACAAAACTTAATATATACAATAAAAATAGAACAAGCAATTTTCAAGTTGAAATTGGTCACGATTTATCAAAAAACTATATTAAAAAACATCATAAGCAGTTAAACCAAATCCACAGGAAGTACACAAAACATAGGGTAAAGAAACTCAGTGTTATCAAAAAATGAAACAGATATTAAAGCGAAGCGTGCTGTTAGAAAAAATAAGGAAGGTCATGTCGGTGAACTTGATTCGAAAAATGTGCATAGGTTGCAAAGTTGAAATACCTAGAGAAAGTAAACAAAACATGACAATTTAATCTTGTGTAATTCCTGTATATCCAGGAAACCACTCATTCGTCAAAAAGATAATCCTATACCTACTATAAAATTCTCTTCACCGCCGCAGATGATAATTGAAATTACTGGAGAAAAAAAATTAATCCACGTAAAACTCATTTATAGAATAATAAGGTCTTTCTAGTAGGTAAGCTCTCATTTTTTCACGAAATTTAGCAAATGTAGGGATGGATTTAAGATGTAGCGGGAGTGTATTGTATAGCGTCTTGGAGTTATAAAGAATAGAATTTTTTGTTAATTCAGAGGAGGGAAAACGAAGGTAGACTCGAATTTGTTGTTGGGTACTCATATTGTGGCCTTCCGGGAAATATGGTTCGATATTTGCATATTAAACAAGTTGTTTCTAAAATAAACAAAGCAGCAGCGTAAGAATTTTATATTTTTTAAAGTAGTATTCGCAATGAGCTCTGCCACTAAGACCAAATAAATAACGAATCGCTCTCTTTTGAAGTTTGGAAGTGGTATGAAATTGCTCGGTGTTACAGCAGCCCTAAAAAGGAAGGCCGTAGCGAAGATGAGATTCAAACAAAGAGAAGTAAGTGAGCCTGGCAGTAGACAAATTTAGTTCCTTCGAAACTGATCGAATTGCGAAGCAGGCCGAAGATAGTTTTCTTGTTAAAGAATCAATATGTGCGAACCACTTAAGGTTGGCACTAATAGTTAAACCTAGGAATTTACCCGATTCAACATATTTAATATTGCTGTTGTGAAGTAGCAAAGGTTGTTTTATAAGATAAGGCTACCGTTTTATCAACGTTGTAACACAACCAATTTGAGTCAGACCAAGTTTTGATTGTGACGAGATCGCTGGAGATATTAGAGTGTAGGGAGAACGTATTAGAATTACTCCAAGTTATGCTTGTGTCGCCAGCAAAGAGGGAAATTTTACCATTGATTTTTAGGTATGTGATGTCATTAATGTATATTAGAAAAATGATAGGCCTAAGAACAGAGCCCTGTGGAACTCCACTGGTAATTAATCTGCAATCAGAGTCAGAACCGTTCGCTCTAACAACCTGCTGTCTATTTTCAAGATATGATTGAAATCAGTTCGAAGGAATACCACGGATTTCATAAAAATTTAGTTTTCTTAACAAGATGTCATGACATACACAGTCAAATGCTTTAGCGTAATCACAGAAGACTATAGCAGTGGGGAGATTGTTGTTAAGGGATGAGTAAACATCGTTGTTTGGTAAAAATCCGACTGTTCCGGAGACAGTATGCCATGTCTAAGGAGAAATGGCATGAGGCGATTTTTTAATAACTTTTCAATGATTTTAGAGAGTACAGGCAACAGAGCAATTGGACGATAATTGCATAAGACATCAGGTGAACTCCCTTATGAAGAGGAATAATTATCGCAGTTTTGAGGCATTCGGGAAAAACACCTTTCGTGAAGAACGCATTAATTAAGGAAGCTAGGACATCCAGAATTGGAAGTGGGATGTTCAAGAAAATTTTAATTGATAGATTATCAGTGCTACACGTTGATTTACTCTTTATGCTGCTCATTACCCGAAGAAGTTCAAGGCTGGCCACAGGGCTTAGGAAAAAGCTATCAGCGACTTTTTTAGAAGGAGGAAGAAACGAAAGAGGGTCGAGAGAAGGAGAAATACCAGAGGTAACATTTTTGCTCACGTTGATAAAATATTCGTTTAAATCATTTGGTTTTGGCATGCTCTGATTTGCGGAATTTGTTTTGCCTCTAAGATCGTTAATAATGGACCAGGTCTCCTTGGATACGTTTTTAGCAGTTGATAAACGATTTTGATAATATAGTTTCTTTGCTGTCTTGATTAGTTTTTGGTAGATCTTGCTATAATTCAAAATGAATTCAAGAACTTGATGGAGTGAATTTTTTATGTATAAGAGGGAACGCATATTTTTTGCAGATATGCGTAGGCCTTTCGTGGTCCATGGTTTATGACGTTTAGGTTTAATGGTTTTAAGCGGGAAGGCTTTATTGAATGCACTTATAATTTTATTTAAGAAACCACTAAAGTCAGAATTAAGTTCACTTGATTCAAAATTCCAGTTCTTCTTTAGGCAAAGGTTACGAAAGGATGCAAAATTGGAGGCTGAGAAGATTCTACCTAGGTGGCGAGATTTTCTTGAGGGCCTATAAGAAATATTGAATTTGGAGATTACTGCCTTATGATCAGAGAAACCCGCGCTAGTTACTGTCGATTGGACTTCAGTTAGAGGAAAGTCGGGCGCTACATAGTCAATGATAGAAGAGGAATTGTTAGAAATCCTAGTTGGAGAGGTTACATGCATTGAAAGAGCAAAATAGACAAAAATAGAAATTAATGATTTTTGGGCAGCACAAGCGGTAGCGTAGTCAATATTTAAATCAACGCACAAAATTTTCTTGCCTTTTACCGGCAGACCATCTAGCAAGCTTAGCAGGTTATTAAAAACAATTGCACATCGGAATTTGGCGCTCTATATATACAAATTAAGTGAAAATCAAAGTTCTTATTGTATACAATAGAAAATTCAAAGTAGTTATCCGGTTGGAGATGATCAAATTTAGTTACAGGGGAGAAGCCCTCGTTTAAGGAAAGAATAAGTGTTCCCCCATGAGCTGAGTTTTTTCGATTATATCTGGCTATTGTGGAGTACTTTTCAACAAAAAGCGGTTCATTCTCACTTAGACAATGCTCTGTAATTGCAACTAGTTGGGGGAACCCTGATTCCTCACTAAATAAAAACAATTCATCAGTCTTGTTCCGCAATGAGGCAACATCAATAAGAACCATACTAAATCTGGCGTCAGGATCAGAGGAATCTAGTCGTTCAAGACACGTCAAACTGCTTAAAAAATTTTCTTCGGGGAACCACTGGAGAAGTATTTTTGGTGACCCCCTCTGGACTTCTGAAGCTGAATCGTCCTCTCCGAAACAACATGGGATCTGTAGGTACGAATATCTGCTTCCACTTCAGTGTGTTTAAACCCATATGCATCATGAAAGTCGTGGTAGCCCTTACGTAGTATCTCATCCTATATTGGCAGTCCTTCAGATGCTAGGAATATTCTGATGCTTATGTTGGTAAATCCCTCGTAGCATACCGAGGCAGGTTGGTCATGCAAATAGGCAAGTTATAACCTAATGGCTCTGAAGATAGCAGGTTCCCTTAGCCTTGCCATAAGGAAACGATT
>JAEQML010068154.1:0-18490 GCA_016904865.1 Pissodes strobi | reverse complement strand
TTCCAAGCAATATATAATCAAATTTTATATCGATAAGTAGATAGTTATACATATCTATAAAAGCTTTACGTATGGGTCAGCGAAAAGTGTGTTTGAGTGGATAATTTACCATTTCTGGATGTGTGTGGTTCCCCCGGAATGGTTAAATCGTTCCATAATTCCAGCCATCTTATACAATTTAAAAAAAAACAATGTTTTTGTCATAATCAGGAATTTTTATAGCATCATTGTGTGTATCTCGGAAACGTATCCCATTAAATTGTGATGTAGTATTAACAATTTTCCACCACTTTGATATTAAATTTAAAAATGTTATTGTTCCCCTCACTAAATGTAAATTATTTTTGTAAATTTCTTCCAGTGTACTCACGTTTTTATTGTCAAAAAGACTGACACATAACTTTACATTCTGTCTCTCAATAGAAGAAGGATATAATACTTTCCTTGACAGACCAGGTGCTAATTTTATTATATTACGTTCTTCTTCTAAAAATATTTTTTTCAAATCATTTACAGACGCTTTATTGAGTATCACTTCATTTCTTTGACGATCAAAATTTTGAAATGTCTGCATGTCATCTGGGATTTCAGGAAAATAGAACGTTTAAAGGCAAAAAATATATCTTTTTTCAAAACATTATCAGTGGAATGCTGCATTGAACTAAGTGGCGTATACCTTACATTAAATGAAAAGGAAAATATAGCTATTTGTAGTGTATATAGACCGCCAAGCGGCGATTTTACAGTTTTTTTTGACCATCTTGAGAATGCTATTAGAAGTATCTTGAGTAGATATAAATATATCATTCTATGTGGTGATTTTAATATAAATTTTCTGGATGTTTCTGCAAATACTAAAATGTTAATAGTTTTATTTGAGTGTTTCTCCTTAATGGTGCAAAATAAATGTCCTACGCGAATAAGTCCAAATACAGACGGTTCTATTACCAGAACCTGCATTGACTACATGGTGTCTAACATATCGAGTGACATATTCCATGTTGAGGTCTTTGATCCATTTTTAGCGGACCATTTGGGCCACATAGGTAAATTATCCTGTAAACAGTCTTTTAAAGAATGTGAGGCTAAAGATCTAAGTATTTCTTGTCGCTGTATTAGTGACGCAAATTTAAGTGAATTTGTTTTTTTGATTAAAAATACTGATTGGGCTCCTCTGTACAGTATGAACCTAAATAGTGCGTTTGACTTTTTTGTAAGTACTGTTGTTTGGTGTTTCAATGCATCCTGCCCCTTTAAAAAAGTAAGTATAAATAGAAAGAAGAATGTATGGGTAAATCAAACCATAAAAAATGAAAAAAAAATTCTTATTAACGCTTCTAGGGAGATGAAGAGGTCAAACTGTCTGGAAATACAAGCCAGATATAAAGCTCAAAAAAGCAGGTATAGAAAATTAGTAAAACATACCAAAACAAATTTTTACATGAATAAAATTGAAAACTCTGAAAATAAAACTAAAGAGATTTGGAGGACTGTAAACAATAAATTAGGCAGGAAGAAAAACAAAAACAACATTTATACTATTAGAATAAATAATGAAGTCATTTCAGACAATATCTTGGTGGCACAGGAGTTTGGAAGCTATTTCTCAATTATTGCTTCTAAACTTAGTGAAAAACATTTTGGATACAACCTATCATTACCTCATACTGTCTCACCTATAAGCGAAACTTCAATATTTTATAACTCACTAACAAAAACAGAATTACTGTTCACTATAAAAAATCTTAAAAATAAGAAATCCAGCTCTGTAGATGAAATATCCCCAGCATTGTTTAAAAAAATTGCAAATAATTTGGTTGACCAACTATTGTTTTTAATAAACCTATCACTCCAAGGTGGACAGTTTCCGGATATCTTAAAAACTGCACTCGTGACTCCTGTTTTTAAAAAAGGCGATCAACATAACATAGAAAATTTCGGACCGATATCTGTCGTGAGTGTATTTTCCAAAATCCTGGAGAAGGTCATTTATAATAAAATAATGAGATTTTTCAATAAATATAACCTCCTTTCAAATAGCCAGCATGGTTTTCGAGTTGGCCACTCCATAGAAACTGCATCTATTAACTTTTATGAATATGTTTATAAAAAAGTAGACCAGGGTAAGTATGTAGTAACAATATTTTTTGACCTCTCAAAAGCATTTGACTTGGTAAATAAAAACATCCTAATAGATAAGCTTGAATGTTTGGGAATTCGAGGTGCACTTAAGGTCCTCATTGATTCTTTCATGACAAACAGGTTTCTCCAAGTTAAGTGTAATGGAGTTTTATCCGACAAACATGAATTAAAATTGGGTGTTCCTCAGGGTTCCATTCTTGGACCTCTGCTTTTCCTTGTCTATGTCAATGATTTGCCTGATTATATGGGGGACGAGGTAGTCATACTATATGCGGATGATACATCCATAACTCTATCGGCCGATACTCCAGAGGAACTAAATTCCAAACTAAAAATTGCATTGGACAAAATGACTAGCTGGTGTGAAAGAAATAGGTTAGTACTAAACGAGGAAAAGACTGTTTATGTAAATTTTAATTTATGCAAGCCTCTCATAAATAGTACCGAAAATTTGTCATCGAATGTAAAATTCCTGGGAACATTCTTAAACAAGAATTTTTCATGGGAGACGCATGTGGATTATTTGTCAATGAAACTGAATAGTGCCTATTACGCAATTTTTCAATTAAAAAGTAGTTTAGACACTGATGTCTTACTAAACTGTTATTATGCCTTAGCATACTCCCACATATCCCAAAGTATTATGCTTTGGGGTAAAAGTAGCGAGGCAAAAAGAATTTTTATTGGTCAGAAAAGAATACTGCGACTGATTTTCAATTTAGATATGCGCGAGTCCTGTAAAAATATTTTTATTTGTAAGAAAATTTTAACTGTCCCATGTATTTATATGTATAAATGTCTTGTGTACGTACGTAAAAATTTTACTAAGTTTAGTTCTCTAACGAGTAGCCATAACTATAACACGCGTAGTGAGCATATACTTGCAGTTCCGAGGCACAAAACAGCAAACTTTGAAAACTCATTGACTTACAATGCAATTACTTTGTATAATAAATTACCTATTAGTTTAAAGATATTAGATGACAAAAGATTCAAGGTAAAAATAAGACTTTTTGTTAACAATGCATTTTATTCTTTTAAGGAATTTATGGAACAATATTGATATACTACCTTTTCTATACTTGAATCTGTCTGTAAATATTTTTTTCTATTCTTAGTACCTAATTCTAAGTATTCTTTTGTTTGTTTTATTTATTCTCTGTGTATTTTTTACCTATCTGTATATGTGTATGTGTGTGTATGATTATGTGTATGTGTGTATATGTATGCGTGTGTATATAATATGTATATATTTTAGGTTATTTTAGGTTTATTTGGATCTTTTATTATCGTCCTCATCTTATGGTTCTTTTGTTTATTTTATGTTTAGATGATTCTGTATTTTCTAGTCATATTGAACATTTCCGCTGTTTATGTTAATTTTGGAATATTAATAGACATAGACCATTGTATTTATTTTTGCAAAATTTGGTTAAATTTTGGTAATTTATTTTATTCTATTTTTGTAAACTACATACTATGTAATAATTGACTTGCCAATGCATAAATACTATGTATTTGTTTTTACAAATGGCCAAATAAAGAGTTTGAGTTTGAGTTTGAAGGGTATCCTTCTGATTAAACCATATATTTCTAATCGATTTAAATAAATGAACTGTATCAAAAAAAACAAAAATTTTTTGTTGTTCATCCAGAAATGGATTAAAAAAATAAGTATTGATTTTTCCGCCACACAGTAAATCAAACATTTTTTTATTCACATAATTATTGTCTGAAATAATAGCAATGACCTGATATCCGATGTTCGTTAAATTTTTTAGTACTTCAAGAGTTAGTTCGTGCAATAAATTATATTTTAATGTGGAAATTGGAAACAGCCCGACAATATCTTTGTAACTAGAAAATATGGAAGAAATCATGAAAGTCTGAATGGTAGTTGCTAACATTTTATTTTCATTGGTGGTGGATGTTGAACCGAAACCTTCAATTTTGCCGCCTTTATACGAAATCCCGGATTTCACGTAAATCTCATCTCATCCAACATTAGCACAACATATTTTTCTTTGTCATTCAAAAGTTTTTGTTTTTCTGCTTAATAATTTAAATGACTGTCTTCTATACCAGAAGTATTTGAGCCAAGTTTCAGCAATAGTCTTTTTAAATGTCTAGGACTGGGAAGTGTTAAAATGCTACTATTTCTTAGCAAGCAATAGGCACCGGGAAATGTAAAAAAAATTGTACTAGCCCAAATGAGGGTATCAGGAGAATAAATAATTTTGTTGTTATTTAGGAGTTCAATTTGTTCTCGAATGAATTTAATTTTACTTATATTGTCGTTAGACATTGGATCTTTTTCTAATTCTTTTAAAATATTAGTGATAAATACAAATCGGCTATTTATGTTATTATTATTATTACAACAGGAAAAGGAAAGGAAAAGCCACAAATGAGCTTACTGGCTCCTGTTTGTGGCTTCTGTACATTGTTTTTTTTTTCCTTTTCCAGGTTACACGCGTTTATGTGTATATGTATGGATATGTATACCGATGCCAATTAAGGTGTATGAGTACATGTATGCATATGTATACATATTGCCTGACGAAGCCAAGAAGCAGAAACACGTGTCGCCGGGTTACCTCCATCTGTTTCTTCCTGCTTCTCTTCTGCGAACATGCCCATTAATTTCTTCCTTTATATATATTATTATTATTATTATTATTATTATTATTTCTTGACGAATTCTAATACGTTCAATAGTATAGACCATGTGGCATACCTTTTGGTTTTTCCTAGAATATAATCAAAATCTCTATTATCTCTTTCAACGTTTTCGTAAAAGAATGTAATTTTTAAATCTTTATATATGATGATACCCTTTACTGTAGATGGTAATTCAAAATTTAAGTCGCCTTCATTAATAGCAAAAATAATTATTTTTTCCTGGCATAATTTTAAACTAAAGTAATCTAAGAATGTGCTAATTTTTATTAAAATATCCCTAGACAATTCTTCAAAATTATTAATTTCATCTAATTTTGCTTTAACACCCTCCTCGCTTTCTTTTCTTACTTTATATTCAGCATGTCTTACTGAAGGCGCTTTTCGTTCAGGTGGAAGTGCAGTAGACATATACGAAGGTTGGTTTTCAAACATCGTCGGAAAAGCATCCACTGAAAGTTTTACCTGGTCACGTGCCACTCTTAATATTGTCCCGTCCGGCCTAGTCATAACATCTTCTTGAATAACGAATCTTTCAGAAAAATGTTTTGTACAGACTCGAGATGAATCGCAGATTTGGTGAATATATCTTAGCCATTTTTCACGAAGTTTATGATCTTTCGGGAAACGAAAAATGGACACCTTTTCATTGCCGTTGCAATAGCTTTTACAGCCTGGGACGCAGCACACCAACGGCATTTTCCTAAATGGCGAACATTGTTTAAATAATATGTAAAATTTATATTTGTATTGTATTATTACCTGTATTATAGATCTAACAACACAAAGTACATTCAAGATATTATTAATTTCTGTTCACTCTTTAATAGAAAACTTTGACAGCTGGAAATCAATAATAACGAGCGACAAGCTACCTACCATCGCCAACCGCGATCGTAGCTTATTATAATAAAATATAAAATAGATAAGTTAATATCTGATCCATTTTTAGTTTCATGGCAAAACGGCCGCTTCATATCAGCCGACGCCGCCGGCGCCGATGTGACGAGTTACCAAAATTTTTAAATTCTGCGCGCTATAAAATATCATAGCGCCTAAACTATAAAAGTGACAATAACGATTTTGGTACCAGAAATATTTTTGGTCTTTTATCTACAGTTTCTTCGCTGCATGTTGTAAAAAATTCCTAAAAACAAAAAAGTTTTTCGATTGGTGAATATTTGCCTGCATAATTTCTGAACTGCAAAAGTTAGCGATGTTTTAAACATATTTAGAATAAAAAATATCAACCATTTTATACTTCGACAGAAGCGCCAAACTGTGCTCTTTTCAATGGTAAAAAAATAATTTTGATAGCTCAATTAGGTTCGGAGATATTGGAGTGAATAAGTAAAAGAACGCAACCCGATTTTATCCATTATTTGCTCAATTACACCTACAGTTGTGACGTCACTGGCGTAGCGGGGATGAGTGTCACGGCTAGATCTATCGGTAGGCTACGCCTAAACTCATTGGGAAAGTCTTGATATCATGTTAATTCAGATATTTTTCCATTTGCATTATTACTTTGGTCGGGAAAGCTTTGAAGTATTTCAAACAATTGCTTATACGATATAGTTAAATAAGTTCGATCTGAAGCAAAGAAATAAACGATAATGAAAGCTTCATTCTTCTATGGCTAGAACAAGTTTTTTTCATAAATAAAAAATAAATTATTAATTTTCTCTTCCTTAATCATTAAAATTAAAAATCACCAGTCATCCCGATCATTAAATCTCCTAGACTATCATGTTAAAAAGAGAAAAAATGTATTTTTTAAGTAAATTAGGTAATTTTTTGAATATTTCCGAAAGTATGCAAATATAAAATAAGTATTTTAATAAATATACAGTAAAAATATTGTGCGAACCCTTTAATCAATTTTCAAATTACCTAAAACGCCAAAATTTAGTTAAATATGAAAAAATTAAGCAAATTCGAGCAAGATTTTCCTCTTCATCTCTTTTGTCAGAATCGTAATGCATGACCCAGTATATTTTTAATCGAAAATATGGTGAAATCATTAACAAAAAAAATGTTATTAGGTATATCACGAACTTGTAATTGTGATTTGATAAATACATCAATATTTTTCATTTTAATTGATCAGCGCTATGCAATAAGCAGAAAAATCAAAATACTTTAAATATTAGTTATTACATACCTTGAGTATTGTTATCAATAACTAATTAAAAAGGTTAATAAATTTTTGAAAAAAAAAAAACAGTTGAATACAGACTTTATCAAAATATTCATTTGTTGGAAATAATAACGCTAATAAAAAAACTATACAGTAAGTTGGACAGGGCGCTGCAAACGATTCAAAAGATATCAATTGTTTTTTCCAAAGCCAACTAGAGTACTAGAGTGTTATAAATAATTTCGTCATAAATTTGATTATAAATACCGCAAACGGAAATATCACTTCTGGCCATATAAAAGCTGAAGCTTTTATTGAAGTTCAACCTGTGTGCGGCGAGTCCGCAGCACCCCAGCAACCAAGCAAAACATTACGATTCCTTTGTAGTGCTCGCTGGACACGCACATAAAAGTTCCCGCCGTTGAGTTAATGTTCGGGGGCGAGGGTAAAAGCTAAAAGTGTCCTATCTTCTTTACTATACTCTTGAAAATATCTGTACAAAAGTTCATGATGATCGGAACAGTTTATGCGTGAAAGCGTAAGAAACAAACAAACAAACACATTCGCATTTATAATATTAGTAAGGATTATTTAATAATACTTACTGGCAGCATCGGAGTGAATTGATTCACTGCACAAATTCTACACGAAAATCTACACAGCTTATTCACCAGCTACTCATCTTGGGCCGACATCCTTTGATTTCGGAAAGTCAATAACCAAATTTTGCAAATTTTAGAAGAGGGCTATAAGTTAATATTGTTTTAAACGTCTGGGCATCTAAATAATACCATTGACAGTTCATTTAATTTAAAATAATAATATGCTTTTTTATTGTCTAAAGTCCGTTTAAAAACGATTTTAAATGGCAAAATTGAATAAAAATCCGAAAATTCCGACTTTTATAGGACGATAGCCGTGGCTTCGAACGAATTTGTCATGGATTTTGAAGCGAAAATTCACTTTAAATTCAACCGTCCGCGTCCATTAAAAAAAACAAACTTTGCAAATTTTAGAAGAAGGACATGACTGAACGAATATTGTTTTAAAAGTCTGAGCATCTGAATAATACTTTGACGGTTCGTTTAATTTAAAATATGTTCTTTTATCGTCTAAAATCCGTTTTCATCCACACATTTCCGTCCATTTGCCGAGAAGAAAATGCGGCCAGTAAACTATATTTTCATAACATGTTGTCTATAAGCTAAAAAGATATATACTATATACTTACCAAAATACAAAAACTAACCCAAATTAAAAAGAACATTGTTAAATTGTATTTATTTTATATTAATATAATTTAGTATAATTTTGGTATTTATCTATACATAGATTTTCATTAATTTTCATAATATCATAATTTCAATGATCCAGATGGAAATGGAAATGTTGGGAGAGACTCCTCATTTCCTTTAAAAATTGTATTCTTGCATGCTTTCGAGACCTCAATTTCCTTTATGCATGTGTCCTTGTGTCTGTGATTACCTAGTTTAGCTCTTCTTTCTATGATCTCATTTATCCGAGTCAATTACTAACCTCCATTGCACCTCTCGTCGAATGATTGAAATAATTGTATTTCTGTGCGAAAAAAAAAAATAACGACAAGCCTTTCCTCGTTAGAATCCAAATATCATGAACTCTTGCTTCATAATTTCGATTATTTTCTTCCTCGGCATCACTGCCTTCGGATTGTTTTCTATCTCGGCATCACTGCCTCCGGATTCATGCCTCATCTCTGCACATATTGAACCAATCTGATACAGCATCTAGTGATTCTCTAGCAAGGTTCATCGCGTTCGCTCTGGATATTTCTTTTATGAAAGAAATATGAGTTCTAGATTTCACAAAGACTTAATTTGGAACTGATTCTAGAATTCATGTCATTATAGGGGAACAATTAATTCCCTCTCCTAACTAAACATGAGATCTAACAACTTTTACGAAGGCAACGAAGAAAAGGTCTGTAATCCGCCTTTACCTGATCACAACTCAAACTTTTTTTTTTTGGCGACGCAGTTTGAATCCCTCTTTTACCATTACTAATATTATTTGTTTAGAGTTAAATGCTTAGTCCAACTTTTCAAGTCCAACGTCCACCGTTATCTCCGCACAAGTACCGCTTCTTGAGTGGTATAGGATTTTCCTTTTGTTTGTGTGCCGAAAATATAAAAAAATGCCGCTTCGCGCCTATTTCGCCGAAACTGTCTAGTGGTGTTTCATGTTATTTTAGAGAATTATTTGGTAAATTGTAGTCTATGTGGTATCCATTCAAAACCGAATAAAAACATATAAATGGATATAGAGGTTATTTATATGAGACTATATAGGTGTTTGAAGCAATTTTGTGTTGTACTCTTCTTTTCACATTTTTACATGGCGATCTATAAATAGATCGCTGGTCGTTCAAGCCTTTTTATTAAGTATCTCTTCTCAGGGCAAATTGAAGCTGACATTATACCACTAAACCCCTGAGGTTGACGAACTAACGGATACGGAATGTAGCGATGATGAAAAGACTGGTATTTCAAATGTAGCAGATTTAGGGGGGTGTGTCGAAATAGAGTCCATGAAAATGTAGAAGAAAGCGATAATGAGGAAGATAATAGCTATTAGCGCGTTTAGTACGCGGGTCAAATAAAGTGGAACCGGAAAAAAAAAAAACACAAAAACCTATAGCCATTTCGTCTAAAGTATTTCCTTAATATGTTGTATGCCCAACACCAACTAATGATGGGGATTTTGTTCAAATGGAAAATAATTTGAAAAGAAATTTGAGTCGGTTGTCGGCAGTTCGCCTATTTGAATAGCTTTTGACGAAGATGCGTTCGACATGAATTTGGAGGAAACTAATATATATGCTGTAACACAACAAAATAGACACGAGATAGCAATATCAAAAGATGATATAAAGTTTTATGGGTTTCATTATATGCAGTGGGTATCATAAATTGGTCTGAAAGAGACTATTGATCCGAAGACAACTACATGGAATTGTAAAAAATGCGTTCAGTAGAACTGGTTACTTAGAAATCAAATCACATCCATTTTGCCGACAACACAAAGGCTGGGGCTAACAAGAATGACAGATATTTCAAAATTAGGCCAATAATTGAGAAAGTTAATAAAAGTGTTAGGCCCTTTGGTGTATTTCAAGAAAATTTATCAATCAATGAAATGATGGTTAGGTAATATGGACGACACCCGCTAAAACAATTTGTAAGATTAAAGCCAATTTGTTTTGGATATAAATTGCGAGCAATTTGCGTCGACGAGGAATACTGCTTTAATTTTTCCCTGTATGCAGGGAAGCAAAGTAATCCAACAGCAGAACACTTGAGTAGTAAGTACTATTGATAACGTAGTGGAAATTTCTCAAAACCATCGCGTGTATTTTGACAATTTTTTAGCAGTCATTCGTTATTGTATAAACTGAAAGAAATTCTATTTTGAGCTCTTTGAAATTAGGGAAAATTGGGCAATGCATTTTACACTTCAGCCAACAAAGGCTTTGAAAAAGATACCCTGTGGTTCTTACGACTTTCGCTTTGATACAAATAATGAGGCATTACTCGGTCAGAGGCATGACAATAAATGTATTAGCCTTGCCCCAAGTTTTGATCACGTGGAACTTGGTTGGCCACAGCGCTTCGTTGGAACGGCAAGGAAATAGCCGGTGATCAAATTCCGCAACCACGGGTAATAAATAAATATAATCAATGCCTCCACGAGTGGTTACTAGAAAAGCATTCCATTGCTATCCGCGGTAAAAAAGGATACTGGTGCGTGTTTCCCAGAATGGTTGATGCTGTATGGGAGAACTCATAGAAAAAAATCAATGACCTTAAAATATTTCAGACATTAATTTGCCGTGTCTTATCTTAAATTAGGTCATGAAAGAAACATTTTGAAAGGCAGAACCCCTAGTTATCCTTTTCCTTCCAGAACGAATGTGCCAGATGATGTGCGTTTTGACCAAAAAGGCCATTTTTTGGAACAAAATGTTAAACTAAGGCCAGTGCCAATACTCGTCTTGTAAAATTAGACCTTCAACTTATTGCAATAATGTGATGTTACCCCTTGCACAAGTTGTTTTATACAATGTCACGTAAATCTAACGCGACGTCGCCTCGGTGGGATGGAATTAAATTATACTAAACCAGCAGTATGTAGTAAAAGTAACAAAAAAAAATCAAGCTTTTATTGCAGAAAATCTGAATTTATTGATATAACAAAGGTATTCCTCTAAATCAAGATAAACAACAAAATAATACTTTCTAGAAAAAAAAAACAGTATTCATTTACCCTAAACATAAACATAAAAAAATTACAAAACATTGTTTTAATCGGAAATATAATTTTGGCTTTTTACAATTTGATTGCCACATAAAGTCAAAGAATGCTGAACGCAAAGTTCGTACATTTTACACATGTAAAAAAAGATTTGCGGTCATTATTTTATGAAGAAAATGTGCATCTTCTTGCAAATCGTTGAAGTTTTCCTGGTGGATATGAATCGTGTTTCTGTTATCATTTGGAACTTTGAAGTCCTCTTGTAGTCGAATAAGGGGGCACATTTAACCTCGAAGCAAATCAGGTAGAAGATTTTTTTATCTTGTATATATTGCCGAATGTATGCCGAAACCAAGTTTTGGACATCCTGCACCCTTGGTGCAACGAACTTTAACCATAAAACCTCAAAATGTTGGTACTTTTTCCGGATTTTCAGCTATAACTCTAACTCATAGCAAAAACTATCCTATATTTAATTTGATAGGAAATAAAAAGTCAAACAACTTTCATATTAAAAGTTTTTTCTTAAATTGAAAACTAAGCGAGCTAGAGTTCGACAAAAATCTGGAAAATTTTTCATTTTTTATTTTAAGTTGGATATAAACCAACTTAGTAAAGTAAATGACTTGGAGACCCTACATATACGAATATATTAGGTATATTGTATATTTAATTGATAAGTATAAATTTCTAATAGCTGGAGAAGTTAGCTTCGTCTGTAAACATTATTTCATGATTAAACAAGAGACTAAACGTAATTTTGCCCAGAAACCAATGACAGAAATGAACTCCTAAAGGAAAGTCTCGGGGAAAGTAACGCTTGGACCCGTTGAATGTGATACTGGTATAACAGAAAATGGTGCAAAATGTTTCAAAACGTTTCAAAGTATTTCCGATTTTTCAAATACTAAGGTCAGGACCTTCATCAATCAAAATTGCTTTCTCAGTTTCTGAAGTTCTTACAGTCCAATAAGCCGATGGTGATTATTGGTGATATTGTCATATTAACGATACTGTTATGACTGTGCAGAGAAATAGACTTAATTTTTTTAGGCGAAAAGCGTGCGTTGTGCTAAAAAAGTTCAATAGATCAAATCTGCTCATAAATGAATAATGATTTCAAAAATACACTTTAGAGTTTACGTACCACGTCGTATTTTGGATTTTTTCCAATAGGAAATTAAAAAAAAACTACTACTTCATTAAAATAGTTATTTATGCTACAAGTGTTAAAGTGACCTTTTTTTATGAACGGAAATATTGTCGACAATATTGCGACAATCCCATGAATAAAAAAAGGGTACTTTACACATGAGTAGCATACGAAATTTTTTCTACTGCCGAAAAATATATGAAAAAACAAAAATATTATTAAATTCCTTTACGCACGGCCTTAAATGTCAAAAATATGTCATATTTACTTTACGCACTGCACATTAAAAAGGCCAATTTTACTAACTTTAGAGAGTGAGTGAAGTGAGTATTTTACGCACGGTAGTAGAAAATAGTTATTTATGCAACAAGTGTGTAAAGTGACTCTTTTTTTATGAATGGGAATATTGAATATAGAAAGAAGAATGGCGAATCTTTGTAATGACATGGTCTTACGGAATTTTTTTATCCGAGAACCGTCTGAACAAAAGAGATCCTCTAAATTTAATCTAGCCCTGCTAAAAACAAACGACACAATTACTGCCCTTATTTCAGAAAAACTTGTCTCTTTTACAACATACTGATGATCTTTGTTATAAGACCTAGGTTTTTCTACAGGTTTTTTATTAGTTCACTTGACAATATCGTTGATCATATTATTATCGATAAGTAACTCAAATCATTCTAAAGCCGTTTTTGCGTATTTGCCATTAGTTTTAACGCCTGTAAATGTGTAATAATATTTTCTCTACGAGTTCTTACATATCTAGGGTAATACCGCTTAGCCCATTTTGTCCCATCTTTACCTGCGTAGTGCAGACTTTCTTTCACCTCATTTTTATTTCTTATTAAATTTTCTTCTTCGATTACTTCCATATCGCGTGGTTGCATTGTGCTTGGATTAATACTTTCGTCTTCCTCATCTCCATCATTTGCATCCTCCTCGCTATCGGTGCAGTGATTACTTCCGCTTTCGTAGTTATTTTCTCCTTCACTTTCTAAACCTAGTAGGGCCTCTTCTTCCTCTAACTCCCACCATAACTCAATAAGACGCTCTTGGTCCTTTTCGTAGTTAGACATATGCAATAAGAATCATTTCAAATATCAGTTGCCATAGAAAATCTAACAATTTAACCGCGTATTGAAAAATACAATAATTTACTTGTGTGGTGGGGTATGTGATACCCAGATGACTTTGAAGACTTGTGACTTCTACAGAATCAAAACAAGCACTTATTTTGCAGTCGGGAGGGACGGACTGATTTGTACCTAGCCACCGTTCAATATTCCATGATTAGAAGCCGGTGTTCCCGCCGCGATTACAGCGACTCAAGTGGCAATTGAATTGAATATTCTACTGCTGCTACTCAATGGAATTTGAGTACAAATACTACATGCAAATAATTATTTCTGTGAATCGTTGTTGGAAAAGATGTAAGATTGGATTATCGTATTGCATTTTTTTTCCTGTTTTTGGGCATGTCTTGGGTTAGGCTTGGATATTTCTTGTTGGTTGCTCCTCCTTACCGAGCGAAGCGAGCGGAAGGCCATGCGTGAAGTGAAATATTAGTTTAGTGGTAAAAAATTTGGGTTAAGAGCCGTATTATAGTGGATACACAGCAGCTTGCATGTGTTTCCGCGAATACTGGCTAGACGTAAGCGGACGGACTGTTGCATTACTGGAAGGCATTAAAGCGCTCGGTGCGGTCTTACAGTGTATTAAAATATCGCGTTTGTTTTACACTGGGGTATGTGATACCTCGCCACACCGACGCCGGGTTAAATGTTAAATCAAATTACATAAATATTATTTTTGGGAACTTAAAAATTTGATTCATCCAGCGATCTATTTATAGATCAGCAAGTTTTGAAAAAAGTTCAAAAAAAATTCAATATTATTGTTTTACCTAATCTTAACCAATAAAACTTAAAAATATTGTTAGTGTATAATTATCTGCGAAATAAATAGGTTGCGTGTTAATGTTTAATATGCTATACACGAGGTTTATGGGTCCTTTTGCCAGCTTTGCTCTCCAAAATATGCCATTAGAATAAGGCGGCCAGAATTTTTGTTGACCAAATCGGAACAGAAGAATGGATAAGATAGACGGCGGCGCGCGGTTGAAAAAAAATTAAACAAAATTTTAAAAATTGTTTTTTTTTTATTAATAAATTAATAATTATCCATACTAAAAAATAAATAAATATGCAATATATATTAAATTTTGATATGTGACTTCTTATGCTCTCTTTTACATGGGTAGGTAGTTTATTTCTTGGATTTTTCTTACCACGTTCATCTTTTTGCGTCATTCCACCTTGCAATTTTTTTGATAAAGCTATTGTAAAAAAAGGTCTGGGAGATTGATAGCGTATTTAAAAAAAAATACCTTGCATACTTCCGTCTGAACATTGTCAACGCTGAAAGTGAATTTTTGTTATATTGTTTTTGGTTTTCCCTTTCTCCTGTTTTTTGGACGCCTTCGTTTAATTTGAACTAAATGGACGCTGGAAGCCACGAACTGCCTTTTAAGTTCGATTGACTTGGATGTCGACCAAAATGTTTCGTCGTTGTTCCGGCGTTATGTTTAGGCAATATTTAAATCTGCATGCGTTACTATATGGAGGACCCAGAACCTTGGGCTGAACTAAAGTTTTATTTTTGGAAATGTATCCTTGTCCAGAATGGTCTTTCCGTTTCCTTACGTTTCATTTCCAGGTGTCAGGATCCCTTTGACGTTTCCTACTTTGTCTACGAACCTTTTGTTCTCCCTTTGTACTTACTTCATCATTTAAAACAGGTTTTATTTTCAGAATTATCACTGCTTTCATTATCTGTAGTGGCGTTGTTGCTCTCATTACTTCCTGTGTTATTGTAATCTGGATCTTTTAGGCTGATCATCTGAATTGACTAAAAGATCAGAGTCTTTCTCAATAGTGAAATTTTTAGTCGAAGACGTCGGGCCTTGGTTTGTTTTCTGTTCACTTTCAGATTGCTTGTTGCAATCACCAGAAGAAAAATATTTAACAGTCATAAGCTCTTCTGCAGGTAGCTTCTTATTTACTTTGTCTACACCTGCAACAAAAAAAATCCAACAAAAAATAGCGAACGTCAGCATTAAACAAAATATGCATTGTGCTTAAATTTTCTTGGGTGTGGTAGCCTAAAAGACCCAGACTACAACAACATAGGATGTAATGTAATAAGAGCAACAACGCCACTAACGATAATAATGAAAGCAGTGATAATTCTGAAAAAAACGCTGTTTTTAATGATGAAGTAGGTACAAACGAAGAGCAGAAGATTCGTAAACTAAGTAGGAAATATCAAAGGGATTCTTAAAAAATAAAATTGTTTTTAAAAAAATACTACTTTTAACATACCGAAACTTTAAATTTTTTCTTATTCTAATTTTTTATTTGATGCTAACTTACTTTGGAAATCGGACACAGGATTCACGAGAGATTGAGGGCTCTAAAATAAAACAAAAACTGTTACGTATAACTGAAATCTCCTCTTAGGAGGGACAATACTTAGAATACTGCCACAACAAACAGTCTTTTTATTACACAGCTGAAAAACCACCAAATAATATAAACAGTGAATAATGCTAGGATTTTTCCTTAAATTTCCTAATAAAATTAAATTATCAAGATTACAAAAAACAACGTATATTCAAGGCTTATGATGGTGGTGTAACCACTAAGGAAAATTATGATTAAAACACAAGAACCGAAACAAAGGCACTATCTATTACTTGAATGAACGTAACTTTTGTCAAAATAATTTAGCATATTGTGACTTTGGTATTTTTTGCTGGACTAATATTATGTTAAAGTACTTATAATGTTGGTATAATATTTTAAAATGATATATTTTTAAGATTTTGTCATACAAACTACTGAGAATAGCTACTGAAAACTAAAAAACTTTTAAATTACGTACCGTTTTGTAACACGTGGTCACCTTCCGTGGGTGCAACCGCCGCCGCCGCCGTCTTTAAGTTGGCAAAAATTTTCGCAGTTCTAAAGCTCATTTCCAACATACCCTCTCATCACAAAAATCGAAAGAAGACTCAACAAATTACGTTAAAACAAAGAATTTCCTGTTCTAACGTGTCAGGGGGTGTATTAAATAATACTATTGTTATACCAGGTCCAAGTCTGATGGAGATAGTATCTTAAGTTTTTACGTGCGATGGAGATAGTATCTTAAGTTTTGTATCAAGTTAACCTTTAATGGAGATAGTACAGTAACCCAAAAATACTATCTCCGTTTGATACAGTTTAGGTTAGTTTGGGTTAGTTTGGGTTAGACTTTGTGACTTAGTACAGTTTACCTTTGGCTTTTTCGTTACTCTGTCTGAATTAGATTTTAAAAGTATTTTTTCTGATTCCCCGTAAAAAATATCTCAGTATCACTAAAAATCCGATTTTCGTAAGAAATGGAGATAGTACAGTTTACCTCGGGTACAGAATGATAACTAAAATATTCATAATATTCCTAAAATTCAAACTTTTTAAGTTTCAAGATAAATGATTCTAGCCGTCATATTCTTTATCACCATTGCAGACACTCTTATTATTTGTAAAAATGTTACAACAAAAGCAACTCTAGTAATAATATGAAACGGAGAATTACCACCGGTTACTCCTACTGTTGGAAATTCTAACAGTTACTTGAATATTGAATGAAACCTATGACAATTAGAATCATTCTAATAATTGAACTGAAGTGAAATATATTTAAACTATACATTGAGGAGTGATAATTTCTGGCTACGCGTAAATGATACGGCCGGATGCAATGTAATTCCGGGTTGGCGCGCCAACTTTGTGTTACTTTACGCACTGGTGCGTAATGTATATCTGACATATATTTTTACTAGGCAGAGCGTAATAGTATATTATGATATAAGTGTATAAGAGGGCCTTTAAAGCACGCGCGACATATTTCAAAACACGACGCGCCGCGGAGTGATTTGTGAAATTTTTTTTTACGCTCTAGTGCCTGAAGTAATTTAATAATATTTTTATTTTATTTATATTTTTCGGTAGTATAAAAAATTTGTATGCTACTCATGTGTAAAGTACCCTTTTTTATGGATGGGAATATTGTCGCATGAGCCGTAGGCGATCTATTAATCCTTGTTCAATAGCATATATACAGTAAGTTTACACACTTGTTGCATAAATAACTGTGTTTAAAATTGTGAAGGAACAACAATTTCAGATATGCACCATTGGTCCGAATTAAATAGGAGACTCTTGGTCCGGATCAGATGGATTTTCTTATAACAATTTTTGAACTATAGAAAAAGTGCCTTTGATTATATGATGCTTTTGCTTGTGTGTTCTGTACTATTGATCTATCGAAGGAAATATTACACCTTTGTACGTAGTTGGCAATGTGCACAAGGGATCGGTATTTCAATATACATATATCAAGTGAAAAATTCAGAATATTTGCTTTCAAATATTATATATGTTAAAAGAATCCTAGAGCTCATGGGCCAAAACAATATTGCATCAATGCTTTTCATCAGAAGAGAGCACAATTTATGAAAATAATTGCACCAGAAATAATATCAGAATAATAACAATTAAAGGTGTGGTCGTAATATTAATAAACAGTTCGATTAAAGACCTCCTCATGTTTACCACATATATAAATTTAATTAGTTCTAAATGACTTGCGTTACACCGAGACCGGCTAATCATTTAACCATTTCAATTGTGAAGAATTCAATTATAAAATACAATAAACATGCATGTATGTTGCAACAGGTCCTTCCTCTAGCTTTATTGCCAGTCCGATCGGATAAATGAGAAGCTAAAAAGAAAAACATACGTCACTTTATTGGCGGTCTTTTGTTATATTTGAATTAGCTGGTGGGTGGGTGGCTTTTTGAGATGCACAACACAATTCCGATTTATTTTCATACATTCTTAACTGAACCAGAGGAATAAAAAGGTGTACGTCATAGCTACAACATTATTCTTCTGTATTTCATTTTTTAACGAACTGCATAATGACAGATTATTTTTCATTACTGTAGTGTGTGTAGGCCATTGCCAAATGATCAG
>MU194601.1:5170-18493 GCA_016904865.1 Pissodes strobi | reverse complement strand
CGAAGCGACAAACTGCTTCGTTGCGATGCTTAGACAAGACTAAAGGACCCTTAAATTACATCTTACAATAGGGCGTAACTTATATTGCTATCTATAGGCTATCTATAAATCAGTTTATCTAAGAGAGACAAATAACTGTACCCATAACAGTTAAGGGTCTGGTGCCGTAATGTAAAACAGATGTGTATTAGGGCGCTGCAGGTCTTAGAAAGGCCCATTCAAAATATATTTATGACATTTACAAAATAATGGAAAATTTTAACACATATGACAAAAATAGTAGAAGCCTAAAAATGGCACATACAGAGCAATTTCAGGCTGAATTACAGAGTATAGACTGGCATAACCTTTATGTTTCTTGTGATATTGATGATAAGGTTCATATTTTTAATGACAGTTTGTCAGGTCTATTAATGCTTATTGTCCCCTTAAAAAGGTTGAACTGAGGAAACCAAAACCTCCCTGACTTATATATAATTTGAAAAAAATGATAGAACTAAAACATAAGGCCTTTTCTAAATATAAAACATTGAAGTCTCTCAAAGTAAACAATACTTACGTGGCCTATGCAGTAAAAACTGAAAAAGGGGTATATTTCTCAAGATAATTAAATAAATGTAATGGCACAAATAAAAGTAAGCAAATTTGGGATAAAATGTCTAAATTGAGCCTATAATGCCTAAAGAAACCAAAAATATTTTAAATAATTTTAGGGAACCTATTGGGTTAAATAATGATTTTTTGGATAATATACCTCAAATTGGAGTTGCCCCAGAAGTTTTAAATTATTTCCTTAGTTCAACTGCAGAGTGGGAGCCGTTTAATTTTACTCTGATGACTGAAGATGATATTTTAGCATGAATGCTGTTGGTGTGGATCAAATCTCTATAAAAAAGTATGTTTACCATACTGTTAAAGGCCTCTAATTAACATAATCAATTTTTCTTTACAATCTGGTACAGTTCCAACCATCTGGAAAATGCGAGGGAAAATGGCTCTCAATATCCCACTACTTAAGGTAAATAATCCTGCAGGTATTAATGAACTGAGGCCAATAAGCATACTGCCTGCTGCCTCAAAGATCCTTGAAAAGGTGGTTAAATATCAAATTGTGCACTTTCTCTCTCTAACAAACATACTTCCAAAATTACAGTCTGTATTTAGATCACATTATTGCTGTGCTACAGCTTTACTTAGGATCACTAGTGACATTTCCGCCGCTTTTGATCAGTCATATTGTTGTCCCTCTGTTTTGGTAGACATGACTAAAGCATTTGACGGTTTAGATTTGAATCTTCTACTAACAAAGTTACAATATTATAACATTGGGGCACATAATTGGTTCAAAAGTAAAAGACAGCGAGCAGTTAGGTTGGCTGGGGCTGAAGGAATGATGACGTCTGATTGGAGAGTTGTGACGAGGGGAGTTCCACAGGGATCTATTTTGGGTCCGCTTCTTTTCACAATTTTTACATCGGGTATTGTACATCAAATATCTAACTGTAAATATCACATGTATGCTGATGACCTTCAGATTTATTTACCAACACCCCGGGCCAATCTTTTTGACACTATTGATAGGATTAACCAGGAGCTACCAGGTATATCAAACTGGGCTTCTAAGAATTCTCTTATCATTAATCCTGGCAAAAGACAAGCAATTCTATTTTCGCGGACCGATATTGATGTTCCTTCTCATCATATAACCCTTAACAACATCGCCATTGAATGGTCTGATGAAGTAAAAAATCTTGGATTATACATGGACAAAAAACATTCTGTTAACTTATTTATGAATTTAAAAATACTCTTTTTCATCGAGTGTTAAAAAACTCCTAACAGAAAGTTTAGTGTTGTCTAGTCCAGGGTATTTTGACATAGTATGTGAGCCTTTTCTTACAAATTATAATAAATATAGAGTGCAAAAGGTGCAGAATGCTTGTGTGCGGTATGTAAGATGTTTGTCAAGAAGGGAGCATGTAACATGTAAGTGATCCTGTGGTTGAAGTATTTGGACATGGTATGGCTCAGAAAAGATACATTCATCTGGGGTGCCAAATATATAAACTTTTAAAATTAAAAGAACCCACATATTTAGCTAAACTAATAATTCAGCGAAGTGACAGGCATCAGGTGAATGTTCGTTTTAGAGATACCATATCAATGCCACAGCATCGGTCTGAATTTTTTAAGTCCTCTGCAAATGATCACTGCAAGGATCACTGCGTCGTCCGCATAGCATACCATTCTTATTTCCTTATTTCCCAGCTTGCTTTACTTTATTTATGATTTCGTCCATTATGGTGTTAAATAGGATGGGGCTTAGTCTAATTCCCCTTATCGCTGGTATTTTGTTGTTTGGTTTGTTTGAAGCTGTTATATACGTGTAGTTACCTGTGTTCAATTCTTTGAAGGTTCTTATTACTTTTCTGCAGGAGAGTTATTACATTTGTTAATCGTACCCTATCGAAGGCATTCGTTAGATCAATAAAACATATGAAGGCTGTCTTAATAAACTATGGCTTTTTCTGAATGTTGTTTCTGAATCCCTTCACATATTCCGGTTGACATCACTTCTTCTGCTAAAATTTTGGTGAACAGCTTTAATACAGTATTCAGCAAGCTGATACCTCGGTAATTTTGGGGGTCAGTTTTTTCTCCTTTTTTAAAAATTGGTATCAATATACTTTCTTTCTAATCATTCTTTACTTTAATTATGCTAGTTCATGTAGTAATATATCGTCTCCATATTTTAACATACCATTCGTTATTTCGTGGATGCCTGGCGCCTTTCTATTTTTTAGTTTTCCCGCCATTTGTCTTACTTTCTCCATAGGGATGGTCCAATTTAGGGTCTGGTTGATTTGGGTTAGTGTATGTGTTCATTTATAGATTTTTTCTTAGTTCTCAATAGATTTTATATTTTCCTTTGTCCTCCGTATGTTCCCTTTTAATTGCTTGAATCCTCTCGTGAGCTATATACTCATTGTATGCTACTGCATTGGATCTAAATTGCAGATATAATTTCCGTTTCTCTTCGGCTAATATTTTAACCTCCTGTGTGAACCAGGGTTTTGTGTTTAGTTTTCCTCCTTTCTTTATGGTCCTCCTTCCAAGTGCTTCCTCTGCTGCTCCTAGTATGTTGGTTCTTATATTGGCCCATGCTGTTTCAATATCATCGGACTCTCCTATATTGTTCGAGGCTATTTTCTCAGTGAATCTTCGCTGATAGAGGAGTCAACTGATAGAGATTCTATATTTAGCTTGCTTATCTGTTCGGCGGGTTCGATCCGTAAACGTTGCATTGTTCCACACATTTTTGCCATCACATGATTATGGTTAGATCACTGAACTATATACTTCAGTGGGTTAGATCCAGCGTTTGCTAAAGCTATGACTTTGACGTCCTGTACGTCCTCTATTCTCGATGGATATATATTTCTGTTTGTGATTATGTAGTCTATTGTTTTTGTCCTATTGTATTTTCGAATGTACATTTGTGTTGTGGTTTATGTGTCTATATATGGGAACTCGAAAACCGTAAAAGGTACAATGTCGGTCAAATTAGGGCAAAATTCCGTCAGTTCTTGTACTTTTGAAAAAAGAATTATAACAATCAGTTGCTGAAATGTCGGTATGTGTTCATTCACATTTCTGTTGTTGAGAAATTCCCTGACCACTGTGAAGCCGACATAAATTAATGATTTGCGAAGAAGTGTATGAATTAATGCGTGAAGTAATCCTGAAATTTAGCTTTAATCGCATTTCTCAATTATGTACCATGTCACAACTTATTGGTTGAAAAGCTGTGCTTTTCAAAATGGTTTTCATTAATGGCTTTCTAACAGTTCTATTATATTAAATAATTATCTGATTCATATTTGCCCATATTTGAGGCTTATTGACTCAAGAGTGGACAAAATTTAAAGAATGCCTCAAAATTGGTTGAATCTCTATCGGCGGCTGCGCTCCCATAACCAAAAATTGGAGAGCTACAACTATATAAAAATGTGTAAACATGATTATCATAATAGTCCAAGAGGCAGTGATTTTTTTGGTACTTACTTTCCAAGTTAGCAAACTTCGATAGCATTGTTCAGTTAGTAATTCTGAGCAATATTTTCTACATGGATTAAGGACGGGAGTGGGGGGAGTCCGATGGGTTGAGGTGGAAAATGTGTGAGAAGAAACAAATGCGCTTCACTTTTTTCCACGGATGAAAATGGTTTTCATGTGACTGGCCCCAATGATCGCATGATTTAACTTCATTTGATTTTTGATATGTAAACATCTTAAGCGGCGGTATGAGGGTAAATCTCGGCAAATGGGACGGAAATGTGCAAGCGGATGGGGACGAAAATGTGCAAGCGGCTGTGACATCATAACCATACGCAGTGGTTTTATATAGGCTGCTCAAATATTTGTGCATGTCGATATATTTACACATCAGTGTCTCGAGTACTAGCAGACTACCTCATTTTTTTCTTGGAGATTCATTTAAACTCGTCATTTTAGGGAAAAAAAATCTGAACTAAATTCACACTCATGTATTTATATCTCAAACATTTTTCCTATTAGAGTATAATATACAGAGTATTTTATTTAAAAATTTAATGTTGTAATAAGTTCCCAGATAAGGTACGTGGACCATCCTGTATATTTTATCCTTTTTCGAATTTCAAGCTATTGTTTATTTTCTATATCATTTTGCTATTATTTTATTTCTTGACATATTTTTCTTGTCAGTTTATAATCTCTTGTTGTTTCCTGTGACTTTTTTGAGCCTTGCTCCTAGTCATTCTTGTTTTATTTTGATTACGATATTTTGTATTTCATATTCGTATTTTACATGGCTCTTCTTATTTATATCTGATCTGTTGTATGCCCGAATTGTATTTATTTTAACTTTCTATATTTTATGTTATTTTTGTCTATATTTACAATTATTGTGTGTATCTGGGCCTGTGAATTTTAAATTTTAGGCAATGGTTTGTTTTTCAGATAAGTTTGCTAAGTTATTGTTCACATGAAATCACATTTTTTTAAAATTATGGCAATTTTAAAATGATGTTATATTTTCGGTTTTTTTGACCAGCAGTTTATAAGGATTTGAGATACGGCTTTGTCTGAGAGTACTGAAAGACATATTTTAACACCCAAGATAATATATCTCAAATTTTGATTTTTTTTAAGCGTACGTAACTGATGACGAATTATTTATAATGAATATACCGAAAAGAACTGGTCCTAATGTGGACCCTTGAGTGACTCCCAAGATGTTAAGATTTAAATGAAATTTTACATTATTGCTCGATTATTGCATTAGACATTCTTCCTTCATTATATTTATAGAACATTGTTGGTTGCAACTAAAATAGAGTTTTATGCTTATTTTTATTGGTATAGCGTACCTATTACTAGAAGTGTAAAATTAAAATTATCGTTTACCTAAATATTTTGGTTATAGGCACTTTTGCTTGTTACTCATTCCACTCTTGTTTGTTTCAATTCAAAAGTGTTTTCGTAAGTCTATAATTTTCATGACTTAAATTTATTCTTCAAAATACTTCTTAATTATGCCAGTCAAATGAGCTGAAGAACTAAACTTAAGCAATTTAAGTAGGAACAAATTTTTTGGTGGTGTCGTAAGCAGATTTCAGCTGAATATATTAGAATGCAGACTGAATCGATTAAAGCTGTTAAGAATGCAAATGTCTGAACTGATATCGCTTTAACCTTTACATAAATAATATATCAGGGTCGGTCAAGCAATGTTTATCAACACAAGTATATTTTTCATTGCGAATTGAACTGAAGGCTTAGCGCTCTTTAACTGAAGTTTTTCTTCTGACAAGATTGTACTAATTTTATTACCAGAGGCAATCCATTAACCCCGACGTAAAATTATGAATAATTTAAATCATAGACGACCACACTACACAACCTTCTAAGTTTTCAAATATTTACTTTATATTTTCAACATATTATCAGTGTTTGCACACGCATTTGCCTATTGCATAAGATAATAGGCAAATACAACTAAAAACTTTGCGTAAACATTCTGAAACCCGGGCTCTTCTTGTGTAAACAGAGATACGTATTCTTAAACAAATTGGTTGAAGCGGTGCAGGTAGGAACTACTAAGTAGTTATATATTACTATTACTTGAATTGGGATGACTGGCTAGCTGAATGGTGGATGGTTAATAAAAATCATTTAATTATTATTTGTTTATTTTCAATAATGAAATTTGAAACATTTATCAAAACTTGTATCGTTATTCTCTGGATTTTTTTGGGGAAAATAATATCGCTGAAGTGTTTAGTTTCTGCATCTCATCCTTCCAGCTACACTTCGATATCTTATTTACATAAGGATAAATCTAGGTCACGTTGATATACCTAGTTAATAACGAGGTGAAAATTTTTGACATGACCAAGACAGTCTGGGAAGGCAATACAGCTAACACACCACATGAAGAAAGCAATTAAGATTTTTCTTAGGTTCCTGAAGAATACATGCAGTCTGATGAAAATGTAGCCAGTAATTTTAATGTAGCCTCGAATGTAGCAACCACAATAAATACCATTAACAGAGAAATTTTAAATTATAGTTTATACATAGGCAGACCATGTAAATATTTAACAGAACTACCCTGCAGTGTGAAAGTGACCGAAGAAAACTATTTGAAACTAGATAATACAACTATCGCATGAAGGAAGCACCTCGTATTCTTGCACTCCTGAGGACTAAACTAAATATGATGAAGATGGCGTTATTACCTTTGAAATGGAGCCTAAAAATGAACTTGGTACTTCGTGTAATAGCGATAGTAATAAGTCAGCCGATCGTATTCTAACTACAAAAAACAAAAGGAAATAAAAACTATAATCTCAATAAATACAAGACTCTTTTGACCCAGACGTAGACGATGTAAAGCTTTAACAGATTTACCACAATAAATACCAAGAACTGGGTAAGTATAGTACTTCTGAAATAGAACCTGATAATAAACTTGGTACTTCGGGTAATAGTGATAATAATGATATTGTAATATATATCATTATTGTAATATATATTATCATATATCATTGTAATAAAACGGAAGCAATTTAAATACAAGTAAATTTTGCCATACTTAGAAAAAATGGGAAATTTCGAAATATAGTTTACACAGAGCAGACCATGTGGATTTGGAATTATAATCTACACAGACGTAGACCATGTACAGTTTTAACAGATCTACTACAATAAATACCAAAAATTGTGAAATTTCGAATTAGATATAGTTTACACAGAGGCAGATCATGTAAGTTTGTAACAGATCTACCGCAATAAATATTAAAAATTGGGAAATTTAGAGTTCTAATTTACACATACGTAGACCATGCAAAGTTTAAGATCTACCACAATAAATACCAGGAACTGGAAAATTTGGAATTATAGTTTACAAAGAGGTAGATCATGCACAGTTTTAACAGATCTACCACAATAAATACCAAGAACTGGGAAATTTGAAATTATGGTTTACAAAGAGGTAGACCATGTATATTGCTAACAGATCTGCCCCAATAAATAACAAAACGTGGGAAATTTGGAATTATGGTTTACACAGACGTAGATGTGTAAAGTTTTAACAGATCTACCATAATAAATATCAGGAACTGGAAAATTTGGAATTATAGTTTACAAAGAGGTAGATCATGTACATTTTTACCGCAATAAATACCAAAAACTGGTAGATTTGAAATTATAGTTTACAAACAGGTAGATCATGCACATTTTTAACAGATCTACCGCAATAAATACCAAAAACTAGGAGATTTAAATTATTGTTTGTACATAGATCATGTACATTTTTAACAGATCCATCGCAATAAATATCAAAAATTGGGAAATTTAGAGTTCTAATTTACACAGACGTAGACCATGTAAAGTTTTAACAGATCTACCACAATAAGTACATAGAACTGGGAAATTTGGAATTATAGTTTACAAATGCACATTTTTAGCAGATCCACTGCAATAAGTACCAAAAACTAGAAGATTTGAAATTATCGTTTACACAAGGGCAGATCATGTAAATTTGTAACAGATCTACCCTAATAAATCTAAAAAAATGGGAAATTTAGAGTTCTAATTTACACAGACGTAGACCATGTAAAGTTTTAACAGATCTACCACCAACTGAAATAGAACCTGAAAATAAATTTGGTACTTCGGTTTATAGCGATAATAATAATGATATTGTATTTTAATTGTAAAAAAAAAACGGAACTGCCATACTTAGAAAAATTGGGAAATTTTGAAATATAGTTTACACAGAGTCAGACCATGTGAATTTTTAACAGATCTATCGCAATAAATACCAAAAATTCGGTAATTTGGAATTATAGTCCTAGTCTACACAGACGTAGACCAGGGACAGTTTTAACAGATCTACCGCAATAAATACCATATAAATGTCAATTTTTAACATACCTACCGCAATAAATAGAAAAAATTGGGAAGTTTAGAGATTTAATTTACATAGCCAAGAACTGGGAAATTTTTAATTATAGTTTACAAAGAGGTAGATCATGCACATTTTTAATAGATCTACATATGCAACTCATATTTTTACGTTCATGAACATTAAACTAAATATTATGAAAGTGAAGTGAGTAACTGGGAAATTTTGAATTATAGTTTACACAGAGGCAGATTAAGTAAATTTTTAACATATTTACCGCAATAAATACCAACAATTGTAAAATTCTGAAATATAGTTTACAAAGAGGTAGATCATGTAAATTCTTATCAGACCTACCGCAATAAATACCAAAAATTGGAAAATGTTTAATTATAGTCTACACAGACGTAGACCATGTAAATTTTTAACAGATTTACTGCAATACATATTAAAAATTGAGAAATTTCGAATTACAGTTTATACAGAGGCAAGCCATGTAAATTTGTAATAGATATACCGCAATAAGTACCAAAAAATGGGAAATTTGAAATTGTGGTTTACACAGACGTAGACCATGTAAAGTTTTAACGATTTACCACAATAAATACTGAGACCTGTAAAGTTTTAACCGATTTACCACAATAAATACTAAGAACTGGAAATTTGGAATTATAGCTTACAGGCAGATCATGTAAATTCTTATCAGACCTACCGCAATAAATACCAAAAATTGGAAAATTTGGAATTATAGTTTACCCAGGCGTAGATCATGTAAATTTTTAACAGATTTACTACAATACATACCAAAAATTGAGAAATTTCGATTTACAGTTTACACAGGGGCAAGCCATGTAAATTTTTAATAGATATACCGCAATAAGTACCAAAAAATGGGAAATTTGAACTTATGGTTTACACAGACGTAGACCATGTAAAGTTTTAACGATTTACCACAATAAATACTGAGAACTGTAAAGTTTTAACAGATTTACCACAATAAATACTAAGAACTGGAAATTTGGAATTATAGCTTACAGGTAGATCATGTAAATTCGTATTAGACCTACCCCAATAAATATCAAAATTTGGAAAATTTGGAATTATAGTTTACCCAAGCGTAGACCATGTAAATTTTTAACAGATTTACTACAATACATACCAAAAATTGAGAAATTTCGAATTACAGTTTACACAGAGGCAAGCCATGTAAATTTGTAATAGATATACCGCAATAAGTACCAAAAAATGGGAAATTTGAATTTGTGGTTTACACAGACGTAGACCATGTAAAGATCTAACGATTTAACACAATAAATAATGAGAACTGTAAAGTTTTATCAGATTTACCACAATAAATACTAAGAACTGGAGATTTAGAGTTATAGCTTACAGGCAGATCATGTAAATTCTTATCAGATCTACCGAAATAAATACCAAAAATTGGAAAATTTGGAATTATAGTCTACACAGGCGTAGACCATGTAATATTTTAACAGATCTACTGCAATATCAAAAATTGGGAAAGCTCGAATTACAGTTTACACAGAGGCAGGTCAATTTTTAACAGATCTACCCCAATAAGTGGCAAAAATTGGAAAATTTTGAATTATAGTTTACACAGACGTAGACAATGTAAAGTTTTAACAGATTTACCGCAATAAATACCCAAATCTGTAAAATTTGACATTATTGTTTACACAGAGGCAGATCAGGCAAATTTTAAGATATTTGTCGCAATATATTCCAAAAATTCGGTAATTTGTAATTATAGTTTAAACAAACGTAGATCATGTAAAGTTTTAATAGATCTATCGCAATAAGTATCAAAAGCTGAGAGATTCGGAATTGTTTACACAAAATATGAAAAATTCGATAATTTGGAATTATAGTTCACACAGACGTAGGCCATGTAAAGTTTTAGCAGATCTACTTCAATAAATATCAAAAATTGGGAAAGTTCGAATTACAGTTTACACAGGGGCAGATCATGTAAAATTTTTAACAGATCTACCCCAATAAGTAACAAAAATTGAAAAATTTTGAATTATAGTTTACACAGACGTAGACAATGTAAGCTTTTATCAGATTTACCACAATATATACCAAGAACGGGAAAATTTTTAAATTATAGTTTACAAAGGAGTAGATCCCGTACATTTTTAACAGATCTGCCGCAATAAATACCAAAACGTGGGAAATTTGGAATTATGGTTTACACAGACGTAGATTGTGTACATATTTAACAGATCTACCACAATAAATACCAAAATCTGGGAGATGGAATTATAGTTTACACAGAGGCAGATCACGTACATTTTTAACAGATCCACCTTGTAATGTGAAGCAGCTGAAATACGTTTCAAACTAGATAATGCAACTATCTTAACATAAAATGGAGGAAACAACTCATATTCTTGCATTCCTGAAGACCAAATTAAATATGATGAAGATAAATTCAGTTCCTCTGAAATAGAGCCTGAAAATAAACCTGGTATAAATATGAGTCTACTAAAATTTTAAAGGCCAAAGCCGAAAGAATAGTTTCTGCAGGAAAAAAAAAACTGGAATAGCTTGGGGTTATAGGTAGATAAGATAAATTTTTGCCAGATCCATTATTGATTCATGATACTTTTTCAAACCTATGCTAGGTTTGAAAAAGAAACAAAAGAACAGAAATTTGGAATTATAATTTGCACAGATGCAGATCATGTAAATTTGTACCAAAAGCATAGATTTGGATTATTGGTAAAAAGAGATCCATCTACCTTGCAATGTGAAAAACTGATCCAAGAAAAATGTTTGAAATTAGATAATACAACTAGCGTAACATATGAAGAAAGGAATATTCTTGGGTTTCTGAAGAGTAAACTAAATATGAAGAAGATGAATTTAGTCCCTCTGAAATAGAGCATGAAAATGAATTTGCTATAAATACTGAAAGTGTTTTAAATATAGAAGCTAGAGGCAAAAGAATAGTTTCTGCAGGATGGAACTATAATTTCAACAGAAAAAACTGGGTGAACTTGGAGTTATAGGTAGTTGAGATAATTTTTTGCCAGATCTATATATGCAACTGCATTATTGATTATTGATAAAAATATAACGTAAAGAAGAGTAGAGCAGACCTATGTTTGGAGGTACGCTGGGTTTAAAAGAGACAATGGAGTTCAGCTTTAATCTTGATTAAAAGAAAACTTCGACTACTCACTTTCAAAAACTTGTTAAATTATTCAGTGCTTTAGATGTGACACTCCTTAGAGCCACTACTTTGAACTCCTGCTAAATCAATCGAGGTTTTGAATAACACATATCTATTAACGTCTCTCTGTCTGCTCGCATTTATCATCAACATGCAGCCAGATGTAGGTCCTGGATGTACCAAAACCAACGATGTATCGTATTTAACTATTAGTTGAGTCCTTAATAATGGCCATAAGTCTGAAGAAACCTTGACATTTCTAGCTCTTACGCGAAAATTTTAGATTTTTTGTGATATCGACGAGTGTTATAAATGGTATGGTTTGCTTTGAGAAGTCCTGGACCGTATTTAAGACAAATATATTGATGGTGGAGGCTCAAAGACAAATTAAAAATAGTAAAATTGTTGGAACTTGTGTAAGGTATACAATATCACATTTGCTAAGAGAAATTCAAATGTTCATAGGGTATTAGTTTAAAATTTTGATGCTTCTTCTTATTTGGTTTTGGTAAAATATCACATTTTTCAAAACCTCCTTTGTTTCAATCATTTTTATGCAGAATTATTAATAAATATGAAACTTTCCTGTATATTCAAGCTATACAAAACAATCACCGACGTAAGCTACGTACACACGATATCAAACCAAGTTAACAACATAATTAAATCAACATATGCCGCGGAACAGAGAGAGTATCGCATTACGGCATATACTAATGGTTGAATATTAATACTACCAAGAATATTGTTAGTTCCTTTCATTCGTTCGAACCTAATATTTATCTTTGTCCATAATATAATTCCAGCTATATTTAACAAGTGCTTTATTGAAGTTGTCTGTTGACAGAATCTATTAGAGGCAATCAATTCGAGATGTGTAAGATTGTTAACTACGAATGTTTCTGATAAGGCTATAATTGATAAAATTATAAACACCCACATACCAAGCAACATACGATATTATAATATTTGTAAGATGGTATTTAATGATGTTTCATCGGAAAGCCTGAACTTACTTAAGCAATGAACAAGCATTTTTTTCCTGAGAGCAGAATAAATCTTGCATAGGACACCGAGAAGGCAGCAGCGGTGGGTAGTGTGAGATTCTTACTCACTAAAACACCTTCTTCAGTACCAGCGCCTTAGTGTATTACTATTGATGCCATGGTAATTGACATGTATTAAGATAGGCAAGTATTATCTTGCTTATAGCAATAATGTTTCGAATAGCTTTTCAGGCTCTGCTCCATGATTCCTCTGATTAAGGCGCCTCCCCGAGTTTCTTCCAGGAATCTCCCATCTCTAGTAGTTAAATAGTGAATGCTTTATATCGTCATTTGGGGTTTTGCTGAAGCCTCCCAACCAAATGAGCAGATTTTTTTATTACTATTTTATAGCTTTCTTCAGCAGGTTTTCTTAGCAGCTGTTATTTTGTGCCTTAACGCTCTTTTAGCTTCTTTCTAAGACTTTTTTTTTCTGGCTTCTTGTATATAGTCTTCTTTGTTTGACGCACTCCTTCCTAAGCACCCTATTTCATGAAGAACCCCACGAAAACTAATGGTTGTTAAAAATTAAATAAGCTGGACATTTTCAGGCAGAAGAAACGAAATTTTTTAAACGTTTAGCCATTTTTTAAGTGTGATAATTTTGCATTATGTATCGAAGAAAGATT
>JAEQML010068148.1:0-18494 GCA_016904865.1 Pissodes strobi | reverse complement strand
GCCCACCGGGCATTTGCCCGGTTGCCCGGTCGTCCCATCCAACCCTGAGCAAATTCCTACAGAGCAACAGATCTTCTAACGAAACCTTTAGCGAAGCTTCGTCTACAAATTTTAAGGGGTCAATTAGGATTTTTGTAAATCTAATTAACAAGGGAAAGTATTGAAGTACCTTTAATTTTTACGTAGCTAGGTGTGTTAACCAGCATTTACAAAAAGACATTGATAGTTTAAGGTGGAGTTTGTCATAAGAATTCGTTTTTTTTTATTACACATTCATTATAATCAACGATTATCGCACGCTGCAGGGTGCTTAAAATGATGTTTATGATGTGCCTACTTTTTTAAAGTTTAATATTTAAAACATTTTTGAGATTATGATGCATTCGTAATAAAACAGGCGTATAAGAGGCCTTTAAAGCGCTTGCGACTTACAAAACACTCTGCTGCGCGTCGCGTTTTGAAATATGTCGCGTGTGCTTTAAAGGCCCTCTTATACACTTACTTATATCATAATATACTATTACTTGTCACCGTTTTTAAAATATACATTTTACTAAATAAATTAGTATAACTTCATCAAAAAGCACTTGAGATATCAAACAGCAAAAGCATTACATGCTCATTTCTGTCTACGCAGTCAAAAATGTGCTGTGTTAATTCCACTCCAGCACCCTCTGTAGATAGGCTTCTACGAAAGCGGTGTTTACTGTAAGAAAAAACATTATGAACATTAAGGAAATGTGATGTTCTGTAATGAATCACTTTTTTTCATCTTTGAAATTATACTAAGGATTGCGATAGGTCGATAATTTTCAATATTATTTTGCTCTCCCTTTTTAAAAATTGATACAATCACTGATTTTTTATGTTGTTCGGGAAATAGGCCTTGTTCCATTGATTTGTTTATAATTATTGATAATATTATCGAAAGTTCTTCAACACATGCTTTTCTAAGAAAAAGGGATGTTATCAGGTCCAGTTGATTTTTTTTTGGTAGAGATTTAATTATATTTGCGATGTCCATCGGGGTAGTCGGTAAAAAGAACATAGATTCTGAAACATGTTTCCCAAAAGTACAAGTATCCGATAGCTGGGTGCCAAAATGGGTATATAGTTGATCCTTTACAACACCAGTAAGACATTTACCAGACTCATTGGCAATATCATTCTTATCCGTTAATGTTTTATCTATTATGTTTATTTCCGTTATTTAATTTACTTTTCTTTATTTATTATTGAGTTTGTTTATGATATATCAGCCTGCTCTTGTTTTATTTTTCGCCTCGTTAATGAATTTATTGTTTATCGCTATCTTTTCTTTCCTTATTCTATATGGAATTCGTTGTTTAAGTTCTTTATATCTTACATGAATAAGAGCGTCACTCGTTCTTTTTGTTAGACAATTTAAGTTTACTAATAATTCTTCCCTTTGCCTCAATAGCTCATTAGAAAATTTTATTATATGCTAGTTACCATGATTTGTTCTTTGTTTTAAAGGAAAAATGGTATTAAAACAAGTCAGAAAGCCATCAAAGGAGGCTGATGTCAAATTTGTTTTACTTTATTCCCTAAGTGCATCATTCATTAAAGAACCAAGCCGAAATTTAGATTCAGCCAAGGTAATTAAAAGTCTACATCTACGTCTACATTAAAATTTATTAGCTGTCCGTGGTGGTCTGAAAAACACGGTTAAAAATTAATACAGCCAACAAAATCATCGTTAGAAGCAACATAATCAATTATTGATGAAACCAGTCTGTTGTTTCTAATACATTCACGAGTAGGCTGCTTTATTAAAGGGTTTAAATTAAATGAAGAAAAAAAATCAAACAACATCCCTTTATGAATGGTTTCCTCCAAAGCATTAACGTTTAGGTCGCCGCACAAAATAATATTCTTCGAAAAACTTGATTACTCATTATCTCTGATAAAATATCCACAAAATTTACCAAAGTTGGTGACGGTGGACGAATTACATTTAAAATAGAGTAATTTATTTTATAGCGCATCATTCCATTCTTCATTTAAAAAATTACTACAGGACTACGTTGGGGGATAATATTATTTATTACTTCAGAAATTTTCTTTTTTAAAGCTTTTTTTTAGCATTTTTTCATGCAGGACTATCTCCCAGAATTGATTTAGGAATAAATTGACCACCTAAAGGTATCAGTACCTTTAATCCTCTAGAAATTCCCTTACTAAGTACATTAATTTTATTGACATCAGGTTTAACTATCACATGAGCTCATCATAGGCTAATAGAAAACAACTATCTTCAATCCCTTCAAGGATTGACATTAACTGTAATTCTAGGATTATATTTTCTATTCTACAAGTTCATCAATACAAAGAAGCTTCCTTTATTATTGCTGAGAGAGTCTATGGATCCACATTTTTTATAACTACAGGACTCCACGGACTACATGTTATTATTGGAACAAGGTTTCTATTTATTTGTCTAATACGCCTATACTACAATCATTTTTCATCTAAACACCACTTTGGGTTTGAGGCTGCAGCATGATACTGACATTTTGTTGACGTAGTCTGACTATTCCTATACATTACTATCTACTGATGAGGGAGCTAATCTAAAACAATATTTATTTATATAGTATATTAATTACAATTGACTTCCAATCAAATTATCTAGTGTATTCTAGTGTAAATAATAAAATTAATTTTGTATCTCAGAATAATAATCCTATGTATCCTAATACTTATAATTTTGATATTAAATTTTTCATCAAAAAAAACTTTTTATGATCGTGAAAAAATAGACCTTTTGAATGCAACTTTGACCCTAAAAATTTAGCCCGCCTGCCATTTTCCCTATAATTTTTTATAATTGCCATTATTTTTGTTATTTTTGAGGTAGAACTAACCTTACTTCTCCCAACAATCATTATTCTAAAAATTTCTAATATTATTAATCTTACTCTCACTATCGATGTATTTATTATTATCTTAATATTTGGTTTATACCATGAACAAAGCCAAGGATCTTTAAATGGAACAAAATAAGGATAATAGTTAAAAAATAACATTTAATTTGCATTTAAAAATTATTGGAATCAATTTATCTTTAATAAGAAGCAATTTGCATTTAGTTTCGACCTAAAATTTTGGGGTATGCCCTTATTTTAATTGAAACCAAAATAGCGCACCGTTAGTGATAAAATTGAACGATAGTTCCAATTAAAGAACTAGAAATCCAAGAAAAAGCTTCTAACTTTACTCTTAAGCGGTAAAACTTCGTTTATAGTTCTTAATTCACATAGTTTAATAAAACATTACACTTTCATTGTAAAATTAGATTATTTATTCTTGTAAATAAATATCAAGCCAAAAAAATTATTTATAAATAATAAAATTTCCTTAGTATCGTCAATACTACGCTCTTACTAATAAGCTATATAAATATATAAATAGGATTAAAAATAAATAAAAAATCAGTAAAATTAAAAGAAAAAATTTTAAGTGATTTAAAGAAATTTTTTGTAAATATAAAAAAATATATACAAATAAATGACTCTTTTCTACCATAGTATTCAAGTTATCCGAGATCTAGCCCTTTAAAATACGCCTTGCCAATTTGTAAAAATTTATTTTGGAATCTTATTGTTGATAACACAGGCATATTCCATATTCTAGAAAAAAATATAACAAGAATTTTTAATTTTAAAGATTAATCTATATAGCTCTCGCTTGAAACTTGCCCTACAACAAACCCCTATTAAAATCATAAATAAAGTAGAAAACTATTAGGTATAGTAGGTAAAAAAATAAAATAAGGAATTGGGAATAATAGTCACATTAAATGACTGCCTTGAATAATGACTAGAATAACCAAGCCTAATATACCCTTCAATATAATTTTGTTATTTTTATTACTAATATAATTTAAACTTATATTTCAGAGTCCGTTAAAAGCATATAATATGTAACTCGTACGGTGTAAGAAACAGTTAAACCCACAGAAACAAAAAATACAAACTAAATTGAAACTCCAATAGGCTTTATTGTTATCAGTTCAGCAATTAAATCCTTAGAATAAAATCCTGATAAAAAAGGCAAGCCACATTATGCAAAATTACTAATTAACATACAAGCACATGTCATGGGCATACAAACGTGGGATACCCCCTATACAACGAATGTCCTGACAATTACCTAAATTATGAATTATAGCTCCTGCACATATAAATAATAAAACCTTAAATAATGCATGAATTAATAAATGAAAAAAGGCTAAATCAGTTCTTCCTAAACATATAATAGTAATTATTATTCCTAACTGTCTTAAAGTTGATAAAGCAATAATTTGTTTTAAATAATACTCAAAAATTGCCCCACTACCTGCTATAAGTATAGTAAATATTGAAATAAACAATAAAATTGTATTAGATAACCTAGGATAAAATCGAAATAATAATTCCGGCTGTTACCAAGGTTGAAAAGTGGACTAGTGAAGATACTGGAGTCGGAGCAGCCATTGCTGCAGGAAGTCATGAAAAAAAGGAATTTGTGCTCTTTTAGTTAGTGAGGCAATAATAATAAAAAATGAAATTACTGCAATAACTCTATTAAATTTAAATTTTTCTCTATAAAGTATAAAATTTCAACTCCCAAAATTTATTATTAAAGCAATACTCATTAATAAAACAGCATCCCCTAAACGATTTGATAATGCTGTTAATATACCGGCATTAAAAGACGAAACATTCTGATAATAAGTTACTAAAGCAAAAGAGACTAATCCTAGACCATCTCAACCTAATAAAATAGAAATGAAATTAGGCCTTAAAATCATAAATATTATAGAAGCTACATGTAAAATTATTAATGCTACAAATCGATTTAAATTTTTTTCATTTGTATATATTCACACCTATACTTAATAATCATAGAAGCAATAAAAAGCATAAATCTTATAAAAATCAAAGAAATTCAATCAAAAAATACAATAAAATTTATAGAAAATTAATTCAAAGATAAAAATTCTAACTCAACACGAGAATTTAAATTTAAATTTAAAGCAACTAGAGAAAAAAATATATTATAATAGAAACAAATAAAAAAAGAGAAAAATATACATTTATTAAACTAATTATCTAAGATGAAAAATCATTTCATTAATCCCACAAATTAATATTTTAAATAAACTACTTAAATAAATTCATAAAGACATAAACTCTACCTTTAAAATTAATAAATTTAAAGGGACCCAATACAAAAATAGCAATAAATACTCTCGAACCTTAATTTCAGAAAATGAGTATAATCCAGAATAAAAAGAACCATGTTGAGTGTAAGAATATAAAAATAATGAATAAACTGCTCTATAAAAACTAAAAAAAATAACAATATTATTATATATTTATTAAAGAGAAATAATGAATTAATTAATAAAATTTCTCCTAATAAATTTATAGATGGGGGAGCTGCCATATTAGAAGAACATAATAAAAATCATCATAAAGTTAGCCTAGGTATAATGTTGATTATCCCCTTATTTAAATAAATCCTTCGTCTATGAGACCGCTCATGGACTAAATTAGCTAAACAAAATAAACCGGAAGAATATAAACCATGAGCCAACATTAATACTAAAGCCCCCCAAACTCCTCATAAATTTATAGTCAAAATGCCCCCTAAAACTAATCCTATATGAGACACTGATGAATATGCAATTAATAATTTAATATCACTTTGACGAACACAAATTAAAGAAATAATTAATCCCCCAATCAAAGAAATAATGATTACAAAGAAATTAATTTTTAACCCAATCTCTAAAAATATCTTTATTAATCGTATTAACCCATATCCCCCTAATTTTAGTATAACCCCAGCTAAAATTATTGATCCTGAAATAGGACCTTCTACATGAGCTTTGGGTAGTCATAAATGAAGAAAAAAATATTGGAATTTTAATAAAAAATACTATATTTATACAAATATAAACATTAGTCTATTAATGTGCAAACGATTAACCTTAATTGTTACTGCTGTGTAACAGTTAATTGTGGCCATACACCAGCATAAAATGACATAACATTTCGGTTCCCGCTTCTTTAATGTATATACTTGTTTCGTATCTGACATTTCAGAATCGTATCAATTAACATGTCTTGCCGGTCGTAAAGCGCAATTTTTGAAATACTATCGCCTTAAGCAACCCTGACACCTGCTTCAATCTGCGGTGCTGACGAAATGAGATTTATTAATATTTGTTTTATTTAGACCACATGTTGTTGATTTGGTATAAGTATGCTATAGAGTGTCCCTACCGATATCATGGTACAGCGTGATGAAATAATAAGAAACTACAATCCACAATCCGTATAACATGAGTGGTTTGAGATCTTTGCTCGTAGAAATAGGTTGTTGGTAATTTCGCGGTTGTTTTAACGCATTTAAACTAGAATATTGCTAGTTGATACTACATCCTAGTGCACCCGAGGAGTTGTAAACGGAACATGATAATATTCTGAGTAGTTTAGTAACTGACTGTTTAACGTCAATTTTTATTCACTTTACTCTCCTTTATATATAAGCGGTGATTATTGGTAATCATATACTGCCTATTTGACTTGTTGTATAACTGGTAGTTTATTTTGCGTACCGCACTAGTTAAACATTTTAGTCTTTCTATTGGTTGGCCTTTCTGCTCAGATACGTCGTTTCAATTTCCTTCAAACTTCAGCTAGTTTTTTGGCAACCTCAACTTTTAATAACAATTTCTTTTACTTACGTCAGCGGTAGGCTGACTTTGTATTTAAATTTACAGCTTTCAATAATAATTATTATTATTTTCAGGTGATACTTCAAGTGAAATAAATCATCATATTATCACAAGTGATTGAATTGACCACTAAGTATTTCTTTAATTTAGTAGTTACGGATTATAATTTAGGTAACACAGAGTATCATGAGTATGAGGGCATTCTCATTTTTTCTAATTTAGGTGACGTGATGTCAAAACTCTTTTGTAATGAAACCATTTTTATCATCTCATAGTAATAAACCGATTTTCTGCTCATTTATCTGTTCCATATATTATCGTTTATTATTAGTGGTCCAAAAAGGAAGTTTGGTAAGTAAATGAATCATGGTTGATCTATTTTCTTTGACTAAACTAAAACTGAGCTTTATCCACAATACCGAAACAGAATTTTTGAACTCGACGCGCGTTTCGCTAACCATGTTAGCATCATCAGGAGATGATTAAAACTAAAATTAAAATCTACCTAACTCCCTTTTATACTACTGTTTGCTCAATCAAGCGGAACTAAAAAGGACCAATCCTGGAATCCCACTAGTCACGCTGGATTAACGAATACAATGGACTATACGGAATAGGCCCTCTATCTCTATTTAAACTATTCTTACATTTAATAATTTCCATACTTTCATATGCGTCTAATAATCTCCTATCAGTTATATTATGAATTAATTTTAAATTTTTTAATGTTATTCTATGATTATTATCAAAAGCATGCTCGGCAACACTTGATTTTTCTGTTCTACCATACTTTAAATGAGCTATATGTTCTTTGAATCTCGTCTGTATAGATCGTCTAGTTTGCCCAACATATTTTTGATTACAATCCATACATCCAATTTCATATATTCCACTTATTTCTAACATTTCAATTTTGTCCTTTGGACCACCTAATAGTTTCTTAATGTTAAACTGAGTCTGGTATACTAATTTTAAACCTACTTCCTTAAAAACTTTTTGGAGTCCTCTAGTATACTGAGGATTATACGGTATCGAAACATATTTTGTATTTTCATTCTGATTAACGAAAGAAGTGGAATCACGAATGGTCTTTCTAAACAAATGCCTATTAATTAGTCTATTTATTAAGTTAGTATTAACTTCCGCTATATTCCTAATTGTTTCCTTTTCCTTATTAAATCTTTCTCTGCTAAGAGGAAAGTTAACCATACGGTGTACTAAAAAATGAAAGCTGGCCATTTTATGTTGGTCGCAGTGGAAGGTATCATAGTATTTTCTTTGAATTGATTTAACTTCTGGTTTTATTATTTGCATTTTATTTTGTTGCAAAACTTATGCAAAAACGAGTTTCATGCTACAACTTTAGGATATTCTGACTTGTGTCCCTTACAAATTGGTGGAGCCTTTTAGATAAATAACCCTCCTACTGGCCTCCTACTCAAATGAGCTAAAACCTAATTTGCATGCTTCAAAGACAGCTCGTTCTGGCTTTACGTTAGTTGCAAAATTTTGTAAACTTTATTTACTCTCAGTTTCTTCTAATCTGAGGTGAAGGTAAATAGATAAAATTAAAATGCAAAGAGCGTGGCAACTTTATGACGGAAAAAATAATTAATTGCAATATATTACTTTTTAAAACTATCTTTAATTTTTCTTTAAATATTGTCAGTAAAATTGCAATGCCTGAATGCTTAATTTGAGTGAGTGAAGTAGGAAAGATTGTTGTTTCGTCGTGCGAGGAGTACAATTGCAAATGTGACTATTAAGGGTCATTAAGGGAATACGCTCAGTCGAAGTCATGCCTGTGAGTCGTGTTCTCCTGACCTTATTACCTGATTAATGCCGAGAGTTACGTATTGGGTAGAATGCTTTAAGCATTTTGTATTTTTTTACCTTCTGTTCCTAAATTACATCAGGCAAACCAATTTTTGATCCTAATATCTTTTCAGAAAAAAATTAGTTGCCCACACAGCGTCAGACATTTACTTATTATTTTAAAAATACTATTCTTTTTATTTTGGCACGGCGATTTATAAGTATTTTTATTGCAGTCAGCAAAAATCTATTACTAATGAGTAAATCAGCATCATAAAGCTAAAGTTCAATTTTATTCATTTGCTTTTTTCTTGTGATTGCCTATGATTCCATCACTTGTTCAAGGTGTCAACTGGCATGGGCACAATTTATTGACCTTAAAGATGATAAAACGCCTAATAATACAATATATTTTCGTGGTATATCCGAAGCTCTTTTCAAAATTTTAAATTGAAAATATTAGAACACTTAGAGAACTTTAAGCATAGGCTACCTAGGCTGCAGCATTGGGGAGCAAAGGGAACATGCACTACAAAGGGTCCCGCCTCACTGTACCACTCTCCAGGTAAAAAATGAAAACTGATTCTAGGTCAATTTTTAAAATCATATTCTTGTTTTAATAAAGAAATAGTATAAAAATTTGTTGATGGTAATCATACTTTATCATTCGCATTTGCTCTAGCCTAATGTGGTTTTCACACTCCCGATCTAGACATAAGTTCGGAATATGACGCGATCTTTCGTGTCACCGCGAGGAAACACTCGAGCCGAACAACTTTGACATCATGTGGCTTAAGTTCACTGCCAAGGGGTTGACGTTCATATGCTGTCTCTATTACCCTCCGAGCGATAGAGCCTACCAAAGCTTTTTTACAACACTAGCTACCACTTTTGATTCAATACAGGTCGACCACCCCAATTCAGAAATAATCGTTCTAGGAGATTTCAATGCGCATAACACTAACTGGCTCAAACATCACAACAAGACTGACAATGAAGGTAGAGAAGCATTTGCCAACAGCTGCCGGCTTACTCAACTTGTAGACGAATCAACTCGGATCTCAGAGAGGACTGAATTTGCCGCCCTTCTGGATCTTTTTCTAACCACAAATCCTGACATGTACACAATTATACTTGGTCCGCCATTACGTACTTCCGAACACAAACTTATTACAACGGTTTGTGAAATGCCACTCCCACAGAACGATCCACCATTGCCACGTAAAATCTGGCATTATAATTGTTGCAAGGATCTAAGAGAGTTCTACCTGCATTTTCCTTGGCTCGACGTCTGCTTTGGCACTGACGACCTTTCAGTTTGATGCGAAGAGATTAGGCAAGTAATCGCCTCAGGAATGGAAGCATCAAGTTGCCGTCAAAGTGAAAGCCCTGGTTCGACAGAAGATGCGAAAGAGCCGTAGGTAGGAAACACCAAGCCTACAAGTACTTGCAGCAAAATCAGACCGCTGAAGGTCGCAGTTATTTTACCAAAGCGAGAAAGGAATGCAAACGTATGATTGACGAAACTAAGGACAAACACAATTAAAGAACCAGGAGTAAACTTTTGCAATGCCCTAGTGGCTGCAGGAATTTCTGGTCGGTAGCAAAGGCAGTAAGTAATAACGTTACAAAAGACGTCTCTTTCACCTTTGACGGACGAACACGGCGTCACGGCGACTACAGCTAAGAAAAAAAGCAAACATGCTCACCGAAATGTTTTCATCGCACTCTACCTTAAACGCCCCCCATGGCAAGGCTCTCTCCAAAACCATATCCAACATCAACACTACCATGACAGAGGTTAAGTTTCACCATCGTGACATTCGTAAAAAACTCAAAAAACTAGATACGCAAAAAGCATCAGGGCTGGGTGGAATACCTGTCATCGTGTTAAAGAACTGCGCCAACGAAATAACACCCATTTTTTCCAGACTTTTTTCTTTCCTCTGTAAGGCAGAGAAGGGATTTACCCACAAATTTACCAATCCCGTAAGTTAATGTATATTAAGCGTAACTATGTATTTTCTAGCAGACAGTATTTTGTAACCAGAAGAATCATGTACAAGTCTTCCAGAGTCGATGAATATAATAGAAATATACGTATACGGGAGCAAAGGACACAATTCAAAAAGGCGCATCATCTGCTGCATATTGCCCTTAGTGGTTAAAGCGTTCAAGACAATTTCGACATAAATCATAAATTATTTATGGATAAATATTATCCAAATAACTGAAGTTGAAACTGTTCAAATAAATTATAATTTAGATGGCAATAAATAGGCTAATAAATTAGTAAACTAATAAGATGGATAAAGTAATAAACTATTTTTCTATTGAGAAATTGCATTAGTCTTTGCATTTTGTTGGCCAGATGTTTTAACTAGAATTTCTTTTCCTACACCTCATACCGTCTATTGTCGTAGCCGCAGTTAGTATTGTATGCCCAAACAAAATGAAGGTTAAAACGAAAGGAGTGATTATGTTGAATAGACGATGTACTTCGTGGATTAAGCCTTATCCAGAACTTTTTTTGCAAGCTTTGTTCAAAAACTCTTTCCTGCTGTAAGGTCCAAATAGACCAATAATTCAGTAATATTACGATTTATATAGGACAAAATTCTGAAAGTTTTGAAAATTGGTAGGAATGTTAGGGATGATATAAGAAATACTAAATTAAAAAGTTCCCACCCCTAAATAGTGTACTTCATCCCCTAGGACGTCGTTTTTACCCCCTTTTTCAAGTTTTCTAGATTATCTCGAGAACGGTGCACTTTTTGATAAAAAAAACTTATATAAAAAATATTCCTCATAAAATTTTCTACAAAAAAATGTTTCTATAATTTTTTTCCTAAAATTAATAATAATGTGAGAAATAAGGCGTATACATAAGGGTTACTTCCAGTTACACAGTAAATGCAATCTAATATACAGGGTGGCGCATCGAAAACGAAACAGAGCCATTTACTGGCAGCTCAGTTCTTTTTTGAAAAAACGCTCAGACCCGTCGATTTTGATTTCGTGGGGGACACAAAATTGGAAAAAAATCACGTTCACACGTGCAGCCCCCTAGGCAGGTAAATAAATTTACTTACTTACCACAAAAACTATGCCAAAAACAAAATTCTACCATGAAACCTGCCATAAAATCCACTAGAAACTACCTCTCACTATCAAAAATGTTGGAGAAATGGGCCAGGTACGAGGAATTAGGACGCATTTGAAGTGATAAAGCGAGGTTTCTGTCAATTTGATAAGAAATTAGAGATAAAGTTTCACTCTCACACGAAGTTGTGGCAAATAATTTGAAAATATAAACCATGAAAAAATATTTGTATTATATTAATATCAGTCTCGCATTGTTCAAGTTTCTACTTCCTCTGACATCTTAAGCACACACCCTTTTTTTTCTAGTTTTACAACTACTAATAACACAACTAGTGATGCCTACGAGAATCTCGTCTCGTCTCGTCTCGCTTTCGAGACGAGACTCGAGACGGTTTTTTAAATTTTCCTTGCGAGACAAGACGGGATTCTCAAAAAGTCTCATCTCAAATTGTTCAAAAACCTTTTTGAACACACTTTCAAATCTAGCAATTTAATTTTGTACAATTTAACATTCCACGCCACTGTCCTCGCATTCAAGAAATTAAAATCCATGGCGATACTACTAACGCCATCTCTTGTTTACAACGTTTATCCACTGCGTCAGGCACTCTAGAGAACTAAAAGTATAGCGTCCTCGAAAGGCCTCCGACCAATCATAGCGCTTCCCGCTGTACCCCGGCGATATTCCTAGCGCCATCTGTTGTAACCACATTTACTTATCTGACCCCGCCAAAGAAGCCGTCCTGCATCCAGCCGCATAATCGTGCAAACCAATCGCCTCAATGTATTTCAAACCCCAAGGCCGTATCAGCTACACTATGCAGGAAGACATTCGGACATACGGCCAATCACAGCTTTCACGGCGAAGACTGAGGTAATCAAGTTAGTGCCTCTAAATTTCCGATCTTTAATAATCGAATTTATAATTCCTAGTCAGCGTATTTCGACCAGATCTGTGTTAAAATGCATAAGTTTATGCTAGACAATCGCAGATGTTAAGTTTCATATAACTTCTCTGTAGTTACATCATTTGTCCTTTTCTAAGTTCCGCATTGATGCATCTTCTCCCGCCAAAAAGGGAGGAGTCAACTCCTTCGAGTTGATCACGATCACGTTCTAGAATCAAGTAAAAAGTAGTCTCTCGACCCTCGCACAAGTAAGTTGCGCCAAGAGCGTGCTCCCGTTTCCTGCCGGCATGGCGTCAGGCCGCCATGCCGGTCAAGTTTTCACGTTTTGAGACCTCATAATCCCTCTAGTTCTCTACTCAAGTGAATTGTGGTATCATAGTCATCGTCATCTCAAGCCTACAAAAAAGGTATTGATCGGCACCCTGTCTGCCATTATACTCAATCTATTTATGACGCTGTCTCATCCATGGGAAGCCTACAAAAAGGTATTTCTCACAATAGAGTCTTGTCTCTAACCACAAGTAATCAAGTCTTGTATCGTGCCCCAAGTGCTCAGTAAACACTCACCTTCTTAGGATCTGTCAAGCTCTCCTAGATTTTCACGCCGAAAAACATCTAGCCTGTCCTAGCCCTGTTTAAGGCAACTAATTAGTATACGCAGTACCATCGCTGTACTAGCGTCTCTATTAGGCTTTGTCCATGGGGTTCTCAATATTAATCGAGTCTCGTCTCGAATCTCAAACCTTTACATTCACATACGTTTACATTCTCTCAAACGAGGTACCATCGTTGTGCTAGCGTTCCCTTGGTCTTATCGATGGGAGTTCAACATTCTCTATCAGAGTATAACACTGAGTTGCTATACTCTGGCCTTATTCTAATATAAGGATTACTCTGCACTAGTCTGCAAATATTCTCTGGCCTTATTCTAATATAAGGATTAAACGGCACTTGTCTGCCAGTATTTTTAAATCTCAATATACCATTTGAGTCATACCTATGCTACCTGCATAGCATGTTTTATAATCACTTATGCGTGTACCAAGAAACCGCAATCACAAGGCATCCAAGTCATGCCATATGCATATATAACTGCATACCATTTCAAACCACTACATTAAGTCATTCCTATTTGCAAGAAATTGAAGCTCATTGTATATAGAAGCTAGCAAGAGACCTAGCAAGTGTTTTTTAAAGTGACTTTCCCACAGTGTTGGAAGATAAACTGCTGAACATTGAACGTTTCTCGTCAACTGTGAACTTAGTATACATAGTAGCTTATAGGTGGACTTTAAGGTAATATTTATCCTGTTATTATTGCTTGTATATTGCTGTATTTCATATCAAAGTTATTTCCGCTAACCGAGCTCATGCGTAGCTGTTCCGCAGGAACATTAACAGACTTAACTGTACATGGCTTCAAGGTTATGTTTATAATCATATACTAGTTTAGAATTACAACTGTTTATACAATGCTTTAGTTCTTAAGAGTATTATTTTTGTCATATTCTTCAAGGTCGATATTTTGCCTCGACTGAAATTGTTCATATCGTAGCACTGACTACGTACATTCACTCAATGTTTTTTATTTTGTTTATTTATGAGCTTCCAGTTATTTTCAGGTAAAATAACTTATTAAAATATTCATATAATGCTAAAGTTTTTTGTTTTATTTACAAAATGACTTTAGAACTAGCCCTATGGTAAATTAGAGTGCCTACGAGCACATCTCTGTTTGTTTAGAAAATCGACCAAGATCGAAACTGAAACGCAAATCTCGCACGAGAGTCTCGCAAAAGTCTCGAAGTATCGCAGATAAAAATGTCAAATATATAATTAATTATTGTAACTATCGCGAATATTATTGAAACATAATTTTTAAATGAAGATCTCACTATGGCATAACTTGTCATTACATTGATGACTCGTGGCAATTCCAATCTATAACTCTGGATTTTGTACCTTCTCTAGGAAAACATACAGAGAAAGATATCGTAGGAACTTTCTACCAATGTCTCAAAGAAAAACAATTAACTAGTAAAATTCAAGGCATAAGAGTTGACAAGGGCTTCGGCAAACATAACTTTTATCGAAGAGCTTCAGACCCTTATACTACAATTGAATATAGAAGACTGTCACTTTAGGTGTTTTAGGCATATATTAAACCTAGCTGTGCAAGATTTGCTCAAGACTTTAAGATTAGAGAGTAGGTCTACAGGGACCAATATCGAAGAACAAGTTAGTGATGACTCTGATGATAGCAGTGACGAAAATGACATAGAAAATGAAATTGAAGAGATTGATGACATCTCTAACGCAATTTGCAAAATAAGGTCTGTTTTTTTCAAAAATCAAACGTTCAGAGCAGCTTTTAATAAGATTTAGAGGTGCCTGTGAAGCAACTGGGGATGCAAGTAATCTTACCCATGTGTTGGTGGAATTCCAGTGATGACAGGCTAGCAGTTGAACTGAAATGTAAAAACGGCCTCAATTTCTTATGTCAAAATGCAGATCTACAAAAATTCGCAGTAACGGAAAATGAATGGGCAACACTTGAAGAAGTCCATAAATGATTGATAAACTTTCAAATTTAAACGAAAAAACTACAAGGGGAAAAATATGCTACGTTGCCAATGGTTATTGTATTAATCAATCTGTTAATTGACAAACTTGAAAGTAAAATTCTTGAATGGGACCTTAAAGCCGACCGAAACAAAGTGGATGAACAGCTTATTATGGGTTTTCAGGCAGCCCGTGATAAAATTCTAAAACACTACCAAAAAACTAATTGGATATGATATATACCATAATTTTAATTTTTGGATCCCTGGCATAAGTTAGAAAATTTTGACGCTACCACGTGGGGTAAAGAATTGAAGAAAACCAGTCTCGAAAAATTTGAAAATATTTTCAAAATTTATTCCTCTAAATTTGATTTGATGACAAAGACTCTTTAAACTCAGATTTTGAAATTGCTCTGTATCAGGTGGCGTCATCATCATCGCCTAGCGAAGGAGTGATGGAGGAGTTTCAACACTATATTTCCTTGCCACAATGTGCCAAGACAAGAAATATACTACAATGGTGGACCATGATTCTCAGTTTCCGGTCTTGAGTGCGATGGCGAGGGATTTTCTCAGCATCCAAGCCACATCTGTACTGGCAGAAAGGCTGTTTTCCCGGGCTTCTTTAACCATAAGAAAACATCGGATCCGGCTGAATAATATATCAGCTAGATGCCTTTTATGTTTAAATGACTGGGTTAAAAATAAAAATATTGTTCAACAAGTTGACCAAGTTACATTATTATATACTTTTCATGAATCCACCGAAACACCTCAGTTATCTAAGTTGGGAAAAAAACTTTCCCATTTTTACTCTTACTTACCATAAGCCAATGATAAAACACACAACTACATAATATATTTCTTTTTTTCTCTGTATTTTGTGTTTGTTCGTTGAGATGAAATTTAGAACTGATTTTATTATATATTATTTGTATTTCATGTATTTATGATCGACTTTCGTTTTTTTTTCCTATTTTTGTTGTCTTGTTAGATCATTATGTTTTTGTTCATTAATATAAAAATTTGAAGTGATTTTAATTGTGTATTTCATTTACACAGGAAACATGACATATGCTAGACTTTTGCGAGATCTTTGCGAGACCCTCGCGCGAGACATGAGGCGAGACGAGACTTTTATTCCGAGACGAGACGAGACTTTCCACTTTTCTTGCGAGACAAGACGAGATTTTTCATCGTCTCGTCTTGTCTCGTAGGCATCACTAAACACAACATTTGCCAGCTCCCGTATTTCAACAATGATATTAAATATAAAAGACGTGATCGTTAATGTTCAAGCCTTTGCCACTGGCACGCATGATCGTTCACATAGCGCATAAATTCAACTTCAAAAATTAACATCTGTAGAAAATTAAATTTGTTACTTCAAACTCAGAGACTATTTTAAACGCTTTCTACTATATTAAAGTTAAACTGTAAAATATTTAAAACTATTAATGATCTAAAATGAATACATCGTAAAAACATTTTTTTTAATGGAACTTTTATCTCCATCTAAGCTGGTCTCAGATTCGGGTCACCTTGAGTTGAGACGATGGCACTAACAGAAACCTTTAATGCTGCAATATCATTAGCAGTATTACAAGTAGTAAATCTATTTTAAGTAGGAAAGATCGCTGCTTCGTCCTTAGAGGCTTCATCCGGCGAACAGGACAATTGCAAATGTGACCATTTAGGGCCATTAAGGGACTTCGCTCAATCGAAGTTGAGCCTGCGAGTCGTGTCCTTGCGACCTAAACTGATTTATGCTGAGTGTTACGTGCTATATGGAACATTTTTAGCAATATTTATTTTTTATATTTTTGCCTACATATTCGAGTTGGGCCTTTTATATATAGAGGGTGACGTAACGAAAATGGCGCGTCATAATGTTTATATGGGTAAAGTATACGTCTTCATATTTCGGGCCTTTCTTTTAACTTCATCTGCTAATGTAACATTGCCATTTTAATTTTAACTTCATATTCTTGACTTTATTGCTATTGAAGTTAGTTAGTTAGATATTAATTTATATAAGTTGTCCTAATCAATGGGGAAATAAGGATCTAAGATTGGAGAAACAATCTCATTTAGTCGAAGATGCAACATTTGGATTCATTACCTATGCGTAATACAGAAATGACAATGTTCTTATTAGCGTTTCTTGAAAGTGCCCAATACATTATATATGTATTCTTTATGAGTAGCATATCTATGGCAAATTAGCAAAACCAATAACTTTGAATTTAATAATTACAGGTCCCATGACTCAGTTTGAAAATAGATAAAATTATTTTTTCTAGCTATAACGCTACGGACAACGGGTAATTTACGCTCACACTTTCCTTGCAAAAATTAATGTTAGTCTATGATATTTCCATTATTATCAGTCTATTATATGAATTTCTTGTCTTCTTAGTATTCAACACAGCCAGATCACATAGGCTGTCTTGACTCAAGAAGGCTCCGCTGTAAGAAAAAAATTAGGTACAATGATTTTCTAGTTAGGGATTAAAACTAGTATCTGAGGAATGGGAAACATACTCCTCCATATTAACCAATTCGTTCGAGAGTCTTGTTATTTCTCATATTAACATCAAGAATTCCAATTTGTAAATCTGTACTGCGCTAATTGGCGAATTATACTACTCTGAAGATGATTGGGTATTCATTTCATACATATTTCTGTTTACCTGTTGCCTCATAACACTCATAACCTAGGTAGGCGTTCCCAAATTTTTCGAGGCGTGGCGCACCTTTCAGAAGAATAATATTAGGCGGTGCACCAAATTTTAATTTTAATGTCTAAGTTCTACAGTGAAATATTTTAGGAATGAAATATAAAGAATAGAAGGTATCACTCGTCGTTATTTATATTTTAAACAGTATTAACAAAAATCATTAAAAAGCAAACGCGATAAAAAAGTTAATGAGATATATGAGCCTTTCTGAACTTGTTTAATACGGTGATATCTGGTTACCAGTTCGTATATACATAGGGTGAAAAACCTGATTCACATAAATATGTTGCTTAGCTGACAAAATTTTATATTCGTCTTTTGAGCTGCACCAAAATTCAGATAGTGAATTCTTGGTTGCAAAATTTTACTGCAGAATCCGAAGTCAAATGAATCAAGCATTCATACTGCTCTGATGTCAATTATGCTGGCTTCTCAGACAAATAAAATAATGGATTTGCAACCCAATGGTTTTCTTTATTTTTTTCATGATATTCCTCTGGGAAATATTGTCGAAAAACTTTCCTGCATGCATTAAATTCATTTAATACCTTTTCAGATAGATCAAACTCTGAATAATAATAATAATAATAATAATAATAATAATAATAAT
>JAEQML010068147.1:0-18496 GCA_016904865.1 Pissodes strobi | reverse complement strand
TTCACTTCAGTTGTGTGCTTATAAAGGTAGGGCACATAATTTTATTAATAGCTATTCTTATGATTTAGTGGATTTTGAGGATAGCTTGTAGTTCCACCTTCTTACCGACAGTTGTGGACATTGATATTTGAGATTTCTACTTTATATTTCTCTTTTTGAGTGGCATGTTGTAAGTTTTGTAATATTCTATTGGTAGCCTTGAATATTAGTAATGGGCTCGAGAGCTTCAAGTTCTTGTCGTAAGTCTCCAGAAAAACGCCGAGAAGTGAAAGAATGCCATCATTGGCTATCGTTTTTTACTTGGAGATCTTGATTTTCAGAAGCCAGTACGAGATTTAGGATCGTTCCACATCGCATCGTCCGAGAATGCATCCTAAAATAATGAACAAAAAAGAGATCAGCGCAATGAGATTGATTTGGCAAAAGAAGGCCCAGGTGGTCCTTTCTACCTCAGCTAAAGAAAAAAGGCAAAAACTCAGCAATGCCGCATCTGAAATCCCAGGATGGTGGCATCCATGACCAGAAGCAAGTAGATCCTAATCTTGGAAACTACGCAGTTAGATTGCACTAATAAAACAAATGTTACATTGGCCAGCCAGACACCAGTCAGCAAGACCTCGCCTACCGCACAGGCTTCACTTACCACAACTGCTAACCCAAACTAACCCATGGAAACTAGGACCGGCCCAACGAAGAAATTCAAGATTCCATGTAAAACTTTGCTCTTCAAACGGAATATCCATAAAGTTTACCTGAACGTTTGCGGCGGAAAACAACCCATAGCAACAAGTAACAAGTTCCAGGCATTCAGCGACTTATTTGTAGGCAATAAAACTTCAAAGTCCTCACGAGATATATTAGCAAAAACCACGACGAAGGCCCTGGGGTAGAGGGGGATTACCACCAAACCGAAGACGCCGCGCCGTTGCGCGAGAAACCTGCACCGCCGCCCTCCATTGTAATCAATGCTGGGCTAGTAAGTCAACGAGACTTCGCGGCAAATCTCAAAGCAGCCAACGTCAAAAACCATAAGTTATAGTAGTGTACATGATATCAACACGATATAGATTGGCAATCCCTGAAACAAATATCCGACAATCAAGTTATCGAATAACATTGGTGCGCAGAGCAATCCAATAAACTCGTACGTTCGTCCTTAAAGAACTGGATGGCGAGATTCTGCCACAAGAGGTATTAAATGCTCTTATTAAATAGTAAAGTAAAAAAGGTCCATCTTATGAAGAGGAGTAGAACCTCTCTTATACCTGATAATTACAGAGGCCGACACCATATTAAAGCACCTGAACCAGAGCTGTAAGCTTCTTATAAATATACGTGTCTTCGGGGAGCACTGGCGCTCAGACAACGCAGTGTTAGCGATGCCACCGCTACGGTCATGCAGTCTTATTTTGCAGAATGGAGATGATCAAAGTGCGCGGAACCTACCAAAAAACGAAGTGCAATCAAGATGTCGTAAAATGCGCTAACTGTAACTGAGATCATCGGTTCATCGAAGTAAGTACAGCCGAGACAAACTTCAAACTAGCACCGCCCCCAGGTTAGCCTACATGGCAAAGCATGAGAGCAACCCAGAACAACACACAATATGAGAGATACTTTCCAGCCCTCAAGAAAGGTGCAAATAGTGCTAAAAGTGCTCTTGAAAACCGCATAGCGGATAATATCCATGTAATTACCAACGGTTGATTAATTGGTGTGGGTCTAACGCTACTCACAAAATAATCTAGTTAGACATCTTGCCTCTGCCCTTAAAAGCTGTAGAAGGAAATAAGCAATGTTTAAAGTCATTTTTTAACTTTTTCTTGAATAAAATTGATAAATACCACTTTTAGTGCGTTATACTTTCCTGCAATTATATATTTAAAATCTAGCATTTTAAATATCATTAAAATTCAACTTTAAGTTAGCAAGCAAAAGTTCAACCTTGATCGGTCAAATAAGGCAAAGCTTGCTCCCCTAAAGAAGTTTAATATAAGCCCATTTTTGTAAATATGGTACATAGTTTAAATGTTTGTGCCTTAAATACAGAGCAGGGTTTTTCAGAAATTTCCTCTATAACATCTCTCAGCAATATAGTAAACAGAAGTTTATGCTGCACTATCAGTTCATGGACCAGGAAACAATGCAATACGATTGAATGGTTATGTTACACAAAGAATTTAAATGATTTGAGGTGTTTGGTTAGTAGAGTGTTGATTTGTGCTCATGGGTTTTGCTGTCTAGTACAAACCAGCTCTGCGAGCGAGAAAGGAATTTAATCATTAGATTTAAGGTGATTTTATGTACTCAATATGTAAATAAAATAATAAGGATGAAATATGTTTTTATTTCCATAATTAATAATATTGCCTATACTGTAGCTTCTTCAAAAATGAGAAATTCCTCACTCACTTTAGGTCTAAAGATTAAAAAGTAAATAGGTTTATATTAGACCCTGCTACCGCGACCTATGTTCTATTGTGGTTCTCATTCACTTTATTTACACTTTCAAGAATTTCCTATAATTACCCATCAAAAATACTCATCAGCTTTGCTTAATCAACTTAGAACACTTATGAAGGAAACAACTTTCATGAGCTTTAAACTTTATTTTCAAATGTTTCTGGACTGTGTATATGTCACACTTCTTCCTACAATGATGAACCTCCACGCCTTTAATAGGTTAAAATTAAATATAATAATTAATAGACACATTGGCGTTGTTTTGGATATGAAATAGGATGTTGCTAGGGTAATCCAATAGTCTTCACTTCCGGAAAAATGTATGCTTCTGTCCTTCCCTTACATTTCACTTGACATTTCGTACTGCCAAAGAATGTTCCTCATGTATGATTTTCTTTTTAATTCCGATTATCTAGAGCAATACATATTTTGAGCGGGCTTCTGTAGCTAATTAGTTTCCCTCTCAATTAAAATAATTTCACTCTGCTAGGGCATCTACCTCACAATATAATCTAACATTTCGAGATAATTCTATAGTGTTGCAAACCTGTTTAATTTGACAAGTGAATTCTATCGTAAAAAGAATCTTCTCGTTGTTACCAATAGTAAAATTATAATATCATTCGCTAGAAAATAACAAAATCATTCAACCCTATTATTAATACTTTATATTAAAGTTAAGGTTAGTCAAATCGCCAATCTTAGTCAATACCCAAACTTAATAACTGGTGAATTTTCAGTTATTTTAAAGTTAAGGAAAATGAATCATTAATACTCGAATTTCTAAATTAACTCAAATTGTTATGACATTTACCTTTATAAATAGATTGTCAATTCCTTATTTACAGCAAAAAAATTACTCTGAAAATTTTTCAATTTAATAATGTTCTGACTCTTTCAGGAAAGATAAGTTTTTGTATGATGTATGATGTAACATTGTATTTTACACCCAATTTGCAGGCGTAAATGGCACTTTTACGCCCAAAAGCATAAAAAAACTGAAAAGGAGCTCACGCTATTTTTAGACTTAATTATTTTGACTTCAGTTTGACACTGACGCCAGCAAAAAAGTCGATATACAAGGTTAACACAAATAACATTTACAATTTGGAAAAAAAATCTTTACGCTCGTACCGAAAATATTATTTGCACCTCTCGTCAAAGGCACTTTTACGGGCAAAAACTTTCAGCCGCAGCAAGCTTAAAAATTGCATTTTACACCTTGGTTCAAAAATAACTATTTTGATGTGCTTACGATTTCATGGCGTCGAAGCAGTCTACAAATGGTAACTTCTTGTACCTCTATATCTGTTGAAGAAGACATGCAACTAGATCAGTCACTTTAACCTGTTACTTAATGAGGAACAATTTTTACAATGAGACCATTGAGGATAATTAATTCAGCGATATTGCTTTAGAACCATGACGCTTAACATAGTGTAGTCTTAAAATACATAGAAATAGTACCCGACAAATATAGGTCAATCGAATCTATATAATACATGATCTCATTCAAATTGCTAACAGTTATTACTTTCTCTAACCAAAACTCCTCTAACCTCCGTATCTTAGATATATAAATACACTTTATTTTCGTCTTCTCCGTGATTAATTCAGTTAACTACTTTTATTTGTTTCAAATGGAATCAAGAGTATAATTTTAGTGCTATATTATATTGTTTAAAAAACGTTCTTTCAATTTATTATGGTTCAGCATTCATCACAGGAAAATATTTCAGTGGGTTATATAAGAAGCAATTCTTCGAAGACAAGTTGCTCATTTTATGGTTTGTCAAGAAAAAAACTATTTAAAGCAAGCGTTTTTGACAAACTCTTTTTACTTTGGTATTGCTTCGAACAATTTGTAAATTGTTGCCTAATTTTTAACGGTTCATCAAAACATTTTTCATGTTTTGAATAAATACTAATTGTGAAAGTGGTCGTGTTTTTAAACAATTACTATTTTTTGGTATATTTTGAAGTGTAAATTGGTTGAAAGAATGGTTGCATCAACCAAAGATAAATTCAAATTTAGGATGACAATTGCCTAATGAATGTGAGAATCCCTCTAGTCTACGCTAAAATAAATTATACCTAACTGTCCTCAAATTTATACGGGATGAGTCAGCCTTTTTTTATGGCAATGACACACACCCTAAATGGAGATCCTATGGCACTAGACGAGCAGTGAGTGTGAGAAGTGTGTTGATTGACACGGTTCTTTAATAGCAGTAGGTTGCAATTTGGGGAAAGCAGATGTCATGAGAGTTAGTTCCACAGCAATGCAGTGCGCAAGACAAAGAAGTCCTTGTAAACCGATGTTCTAGGTGTTCCCAGTTATACAACGAATGGTTGCTCTTGCCGTCTGTCGTGACTGTCTGACAGGCGTTGCTGGGGGTGGAATAAGGGGGGCCAAAGCCTGGGAACATCGGCTGTTAAAATATCTCTAAAACAGGGATATCTCAGCCGCATGTCTACAGTGTTCGAGACCATCCAGATCTCAAGTCAACTGCAGGTCGCCGACAAGACGCACAGCTCTCTTCTGAATGGAATCCAGCAACTTTAAGGTGCGCTTCGGTGCAGCATCCCAGATGTGTGAGCAATATTCTAAGCACGGTCTTATTTGCGCTTTGTAGAGCAAGAAGAGCTGCTGCGGTATATACATTTTTTTTGTTGGAAAATAGCGCACCTAGCTTCTGCGAGTCTGATTTTGCGATGTTAACAACGTGGTTATGCCAGGACATATTGCTGTTGACCGAGACACACAGTAGTCCGGTTGACGAGAATGAAGGAACGGTCGATCCTGCCATAATGATATCAGGGCCCGCCGTATTGTTTTTCTTGGTAAACGTAACCGCTTGGGTTTTGGCTGCCTTGAACTAGACCAAATTTCTGTCGCTGGCACCTGTCTGCGGTGATATGTCTTAGTCGCTGGTGATGGTTTTTCTATCTAAACTGGGGTACTGTCATTTGCAAAACTGTATACAGGATTATTGGCTTCGGTCAGCAGGTCATTAATATAGATAAGGAACAGAGCCCTGTCTGAGATGTATCCATCAACGGCAACGTGCAAATATTGGTTCTTTAGGAAACCGGCAGAAAGAAGCTGGCAGTCCGAAGGATTGGCAGTTTGTTGAGCAATGTCTTGCCAAACTCTGTCGAATGCCTTCGAATCATCCATCGCAATCGCTCGAATTTCTCCGTAGTTCTCAATTGCCCTACTCCATACATGAATGACATAGACCAATATATCTCCTGTCGATCTCTCTTTGCAAAAACCGTATTGGTTATTGCTAGTTAATCTGTTGATCTCAAGGAACTTGAGTACTTGCTGATTGACTAGACGTTCCATGACTTTGGAGATTATTGGAAACAAGGCAATTGGATATTAGTTTGAGGTCATGGGCGTAGACAGGATTTTTCCCTGGGGGGGCGAACCGTAGATAAGGCCGCAGTGGCACCTGCAGGCAGAGGTTAAGCCGCCGAAGGCGGAAAATGTAGTGGGTGCCACGCCCAATTTTTATCCAAAAGTCGTTAAAATCTTAAAAAAAAAACAATGCTTCGGCAACCTCTTGAATGGCATGGCATGAATGGTATGTTGCAGTTGCAGTGATAAAAAATTCAAATGAGGTGGAAGCAAAAGTACAAGCGTGTGTTATAAAGAATAATGCAATTGTTCAGTGCTTACTAGAAGAAGAGGAGCAAGACGAGTTAACTCTAGTTGCGAGTCAGAAAAGGCGCAAATGCAGTTCGCTATTTCAAAATCGCGAAAATGAAGGACACTTCCTAATCTCTTCAATTAGTCGCTCTTCATTATCATAAGAAAATATATTTCCGGAGTTCTTGCTCGTCGTAATTGTAATTGTAACTGCGAGAAGACGAGAAATGACTTGTCGGTGCAATTTCGGATGGAAACGAACTGCTGGTGGCCGCGACTGTACTGCCCTCCGAGCAGTCCCGCCGCGATTCAAATGCAGCCGCCTGCGGCTGCGGCTGCTTGGACGCCGATACAACGCAATCACCAGACTACCAGAGGCGCGGCCAGACGCCGCGGCAGGTCGCGGCGGCCGCAGTCGCGCCTTGGACACCGTACCAGGTATTACTTACTTTCTTTGCTACCGACCAGAAATTCCTGGAGCCACTGGGGCATTGCAAGAGTTTATTCCTGATCCTTTGATTGTGTTTGTCCTTAGTCAATCACACGTTTGCATTTGTTTCTCTTGTAAGCTTGTTGTTTCCTATCTACGGTTCTTTCGCGTCTTCTGTCGAACCAAAGCATTCCTTTTGATAGTATCTTGAAGGAATTTGGGATGTATGCTTTCATTCCTGAGGAAATTACTGGCGTAATCTCTTCGCACCAGGCTGACGGGTCGTCAGTGCCAAAACAGCCTAGCAAGACTTCTCCTTATCTCTATGAAATAATGTATTATGCAACGGGCATTTATTGATAGTTATTAACTTTTTTAATTCCCATGAGCTTATCATAATATTTTTTTTTAAATTTTGTTATTTATTATATTGGGATATACTTATGACATTACATGCTTCACATTTACCTTTTTCAAAATTATTAGAAGAAAAACAGCAGGTGCCACTGGGGAATTTCCTAACTTTATCTTTTTAGAAATAAAGCAAACTATTGCTTTACGTGTTTATTGCTAAATAAACAAAAATGTTTACTTGACGTGCAAATTATATCAGCAGCGAATGTGAAGCCTAACCTGCCTAGCATTGCATCTGGTACGTTTTATGCGAGTCCTTTTATGAGAAAAAGCACACTTTCTTTGGCTTCAACGTTCTTAAGGTCCAATGAATTTGCTGAAGATATTACTTCTTCAGGAATTACAGGTGATCCACATGCTTGATTTTTCTTTGGAGGATTACGATACTTGCCAACCAGCGATTGTGATACGGCTCGTCGAACAGATAAATATTTATATATTAAATTGATTATCTGTTACAAGAACGATCCCACTAAAAAACGTTACTCATAATTAATATTAATTACTGATGTTCAAACACTACATTTAAGCAAAAATTTTCAAGTTATTCGCAGGACTAGGTTATTACCGTTGATCCATGACTGCTGGAACCATGGGTTCTTTACTTATAAGTTTCCAAGCCTTGTATCACTGATATCTTACTGCTAGTGTTGGACTATAACGAAGTTCAAAGAGAAGAGAGTTTTAAATTAATGGATTGTTTTAATATTTAATGATGCACATACACTAAAAAAATGATAAAGCTTAAGTCTGCGACGCGACGCCGACGCCCATTTTACCATTCCCAGCTGAATGTTGCCAAGTAGGCAGCGGCCACTTAACTAGTGTCGGTGGGCTTTACATAGAAGATGAATTTTAGATTTTCCTATATAGACATACATGGAAAGGCGGGCGAAATTCTAGTTGCATGTCTGCTCATCATAGCAATTTGTTCACAACTATTAGTCGCAAGTGTTTGCAGGACAACTGTCTGGAGAGCTATTTGAAGGTTGCATTCCCAATGTGTTAATTAATATCCAATCTATTCGTCCAGACTCATAGGAGACATTGATTACTGAGTTGGGTAACACCATTTCACTATTTTTGTTTTTGTAGGATATTGACTGTAAATTGTGAGCATATCAGAATTTTAGATTTTGTGTTTTGTATATAGTGTGAAATCTCATTGGCATTTTGTTGTAAATATGATATAAAACATTATTTCCATGTCATAATTCCCTAATGAATTTGAATGGTATTTTAATTTTTTTGTGAGACACTGTTTGCGGTTTGTTCAAACTGGTAATAAAACGATATTTATTCAATCAGAAGTCATGGTATTGTTGTCCATCTTAGATAGGACCATAACATGGATAATAATATAGTGAGTATTATTTCGGTCATAGCTTTATTTTATACAAATTACTTTAAATACATTTTACTTTACAAATGATTTTCAATATATTCGTTTTTATATGCTATAAATAAGCATATTGTTATTTTATTCACGTACTGAAAAATTATGTAAAAACATTTAATTAGAAAATTTGGAAGAAAGTTTACGAATTTATCGGCTAAACGAGGCAATTAGAATATATTTCACAAATTTGTTACAATTTATTCATTATACAACAAAAAAACTTGATTATCTGAGGCTAATCAATCATGAAGCAAATTCTAGTAAGAAGAAATAGGAGTAGTTGGAGACACTGTTAAATTTTGCAATATAATTAGTTACGTTTTTAGAACACAATGAAATAAATTTCCTATTTCAATCAGGTTTCAGAAATTCACAAGGAAATATTTAAATAAATGTTACAAAACATTTAAATTAAAATAAATTTTAAGTTTTTAGCTAAGGAAATATTTTTTTTAATCTGAGCATTAATTAGCAAAATGTATACAAATATACGAGGGAACTATGAACGATATGCTTAGTTCGCAGAAAATCGTAATACTACTAACAACTGCCGAAAAAAATGTGTTTGTAATTGCATACCAAGTACGTTGATGCGCTTCCAAGAAATCGGGAAACTTGTACATTTACTCTAATATTGTAAAGAATAATAATAAATAATGCTGACTGTTAATAGCATTATGAATAAACTGCTAAGTGTTTATTTTTCTAGTATAACCACAATATCCTTCAATAAAAATGATTTGAAAATAAATAATGTGTCTAATTCAAGGGAAAAATGTTTTTGGCATTCCATAGATTAAAAAACAACTTTAAAATAGCTCTAGCTATATGTATTAGTTCATGGTCAATGAGTTGGTGTAAATTAGGCAGCAAAAGTTCAAGTTTTTATCATGGCATAATGCAGTGAATTTTATTAGTTACTCTTTGGCGAGTGCGTTCCTTAAAATGAAGACAAAATGAAGAGAAAGGTTTTAATAATGGAAAAGTTATATCATGTAGAGGTTGAAGTTTTAATCCGTTTTTCCAGGTTGAGTACCATTTCAACAAGAGCATTGAAAACGAAATGGTCTATACTGTAGTACTTAATTGTTGTTTTTTAATCAATGATCTAATAAGTCTCAATAATAAAACATATTGGGTAAAAACTCGTGATAGCACAGTCTTAGTTCACACAATTCCAAATAAGTAATGGTCCTTTAATAGATACTGTTACTATCAAAATACAATCGTAGCTGCGTTTTTGAGTAAATTTTAAATTTTTAACTTCTCTACTTTGATTTTATAATTATTGTTTGCAAATTAAAGAATGTATTAATGTGTCTAGGATTTTTTAAAACTGTTTTGTGTATTTGATGCAAAAAATGAAGCAATTTTTTTGAATACCGTGTGTTGCTTATTCTCTATATGCAGCTACTGGGGGAGACGGTGAACGATCGTGCGCGCCAGTGGCAAAGGGTTGAACTTAAACGAACACGTCTTATATACGATACAAACATACAAATATTGTATTATTAATGGTAAATATACATTAAAGCGGTGTGTGCTTAAGATCACATACATCCACAATACCGAAACAGAATTATTGCACTCGACACGCGTTTCGCTAACCATGTTAGCATCATCAGGAGGTGATTAAAAGTTTTAATCACCTCAGGATGATGCTAACATGGTTAGCGAAACGCGGGTCAGGTGCCTTAATTCTATTTCGGAATTGTAAATAAAGCTCCGTTTTAGGACAATATTGATAAATATTATCCTGTAACTATTGATATTCACATTACTGCTTTTTTTTTGAATCACCTAGGTATGGTATACACATATGTGGTTTTTATGTTCTATGACTATTTAGTACCTACGTACATATGCCTAGTATAACTATTGCAAAATGCCCTTATTCTAGTCTAATAAAATAGCAGAAGCAAACCATATAATCTAATCAAAATGCAATAGATAAATGACCAACAGACACATAGTATTTCAACATCGCACGAATATAATACATCACAAAACTAGGCCAGATACTATATAGCAAAATAAATGTTATATTTTTTAAAACAATTGTAGGAAAACTTGAGTGTGTGCCAGAAAGTATTTTTTAAAGCTGTACTTGAAAGAATTTTTTTGTCTTAGCATTCTTATTTAAAATGGAATTTTATTATCAGTTTTGCGCCCAGATATCTAACAAAATGAAATGTTGAGAGCTAATTTAACATTTTGCCTTTCTTTAGATGATGGAAAAACAACCTTTGAACTATGGGAATACCCATGTTTTAAGATTAGGTCTCGTTCTACTTCGTGAAAATTTTTGACCAATGAAAATGAAGCACATTTTTTTTGGCATGTCTCAAAATCGAGATAGAAAAATGCTTACTCAGGTATATAATTTAGCCAGTTGTTAAAAATGCATTTTGGTAGAAGAACAGTGTCAAAATGTAAAAATAATGTCTTACATCAAGAGTCAAGTCATTAAGAATCTGTTACAAATAGATTTTACAGTGTTAGAATGAAGTAAAATAATAGGAGCATGATTAGGCAAATATTTATAAGAATGAGGGCTTATAGGAAACAGTGCATTACAGCCTTTTTGAGGCATAATTACACTAAATGTCACTTACCCCAAAATTATCCGAAACCGATGCAATTTAACAGGAACAAAACTGATAAACTTGTTGTACACAAAGTACCGGCCGGCACAAAATATTTACCACTCTTATTGCACGAAAGCAACAGGCCTTGAAGTCCAAAACATGCAGTTTTACGATTAACAAAAATGCTTAACAATATTAATTGTATACATAAATATACAACGATACATTAGCTACAATTTTCACGCACAAATGCACAGCTATAGTTTCGATTTAAGAAAAATGCAAGAAAATGACGGCAGACATTAACATCAATCGTCAAAATCTCGAACAAACCATTTGCGGTGATGCAACATTTTTAAAAATCGTGCCGCCAACCCTTTTTGCTTATTTGTCGCCCAAAATCACATTTGTTGTAAAAGTAGAAATTGGAAAATGCTTTTTATAATTTTGAAATTTTTAATAGATTTTTTTTTGTTTATAATTTTTCTACAAGTTTTAGTAGCCAAAAATCGCCCAACCACATCAAATATATTTTTATACATAATTACCCAATACTTTATCTCAACTATAAAAATATATTGAAAACAAAATATCAATAAATCTTTTTAAAAACTTATATTGTTGCGTCCTGACCATCAGGATTTGGCTCGGCCGGCTCGGTAGAGATAGTTTCATACATTATTTGAGGTGTAACCTACTTAACGTATATTTAGTTGGACCTAAAATTTTACAGCATTTGTTGAATGATATTTGATCAACACTATTGCATTTAAAAGTTTAAGAAAAGGAGTTAGGAACTCTATTTTCGAAGAAGATGTACTTCATTGGTGGAAAAATAAGGATTTACCCAATTCTTCATTTATCCAGGGCTAGCTCGCCTTGCAAAAAATGCTTCTCTGTTGTAGCAACATCCGTACCTGGTGAGAGGATATTTTTTAAAGCAGAGCTCATAGTCTTAAATCAAATTAAAAAAAATGTGTTTTTAAAAATGGAACTAAATATTTCTAGAAAATAATTAGGTTTTTTATTACAGTGGCACAGACACTAAAGAGAGATCCTATGGCACTCGACGAGCGGTGTGCGACAAAATTTCAACAATGCGAAATTAATATTACGAAATATAAGTATTTTTTTATGCTCTATATTTTGAAATTACTTGCCTCAACTACAATGTTTAAAGCATAAAATTGGCAAATTGGCTAAGCTTATCGCTAAGAAAATTCTCCTGATCATCAACCATTTTCCCGGGTTCAAATCATTTTAAGTGAAATTTCAGGTAAATTGTTATGACTAGGGACCAGAATCTGCTTACGTACCACAAAAACTGTTTGCACCGGTATACTAAAAGTAAAAGTTACCTTAAAATCTTGCATAAGATCCAACGAAACAGCCTCTAATCACCAAAACATTTTTACATTTTCCGATCTTGATCCATTTTTCTGGCTTCAAGCCATTTTCAATGAGGTTTTAGACAATTAAGTGCATAAATAAAAATATTATAACTTAGATGTCATGTTAAAATATAACAAGACGTATTCAATTTTCCGATAATGTATCGAATGCAAAGCTATCTATTAACGCTTAAAATTGCAGAAATATTGAAAGTAATAATATGTTCTTTTCTGCATGTTTCCACCTCTATTTTCTCATATTTCCTGTATTCCTCATATTTCCTGTACCCGAATGTATTAATGTTTATTTAAAATATGCCTTAAAAAGTGACACTTGTTCAGAATTGTATCGGCTAATTCGCTAAAATGATATTTAAATTCGTATGGTAGAAACATGAAAATCCCAGTGTTATATTCAAAAGGAAATTTTCAATATATTATTTTGCTATCAATTTGAACATTAACGGTATTGTATCAAACATTTTTCTATTGATAGAATAAATGAAGATTGTTTAGGAGTATTGAAAAAAGACAAGTCGTCGTATGGTTGGTTTCTCATGAAATTCAGAATTTAACTAACTATAATAACAACCTAAATGTCTATTGCTTGTGTCGAACTAGATTTTTTATTTTAAAAAATTATCACATTAAACTATTTTCACTAAGGGATTTTCTCACATATTTCCTATAAAACGCTAGAACATATTTTTCTTTCATTAAAGTAGCACATATTTCGAAATCAATTAATAACTATATCATAAACTTTTTAACATTCTTTTAGCTGTGTGATAAATGGATTAATAAACATACACGTTCAAAGTCAATTTGTTGTCTAAGAAAAGAAGGCGGATTTAGCATTAACATATCTGGGACTATTTATCTACCTGTCGAGTATTATAAATACAATGAGAATAGTCATACTTGATAGTTCAACTTAAAATATTACGGTGCATCTAGTCCAATTAGAAGGGTAGCATTCCGGCAATTTTGAATGCTAATTGGTTTTTATATCGTTGAATCAGATATAAACAAAAATTTAACTAACAATGATGTCCAAAGAAAAAATGCTTAAAAAGTTGGCACAGATTGATTAATCTGTGAAGTTGGAACCTAAGGCATTCCGTTGTCCTTTAATGCGCATTACTCTCATTTTCGATTAAAAAAATTTATTCAAAAATTACACATTTATAAATAAATAAAATATCGTCATAAAATATCTGTCTAGATATACAATAATATTAAATATTAGGGAAAATAACGTGGGTGAGTTCTGATAGTAAAAGCGTGGATATTCACTTTGGTATTTGCAGATACTTCATTTAGAGAAAATGCAGTAGATATCTATTTTTTGCCACTTAAATCAATAGAGCAGAAAAATTTGTAAATGGGGCATAATAATTTTTCATGAACGGTAGAATATGGAATGTTCTGACAACCGATAGTTAAATATTTAGCAACATACTGGTAACTATTAAAATTAATTGTAGCAATCTAGCATTTCAGAGCCTATTAATTTAGTAAAGTAAATCACCGGGTAACATTTAAAAATCTTAGGTTCCAAACCAGTAATTTGCAAAAAAATAACCATAATTTAAGATTGTATTTATGCTATAAATAATATGTTGGAAAAAATCACTATCCTTTGCTGGAACTAATAATATTTTGTTTAATTTATTAGCCAAGTGAAATGAAATATATTACAACGGATTAGAATGGATTTCAGGAAAGGACATCACACACCTTTAGTGGGTTTTCGGAGACCCATGGATATTCATGAAATTTTATATTAACGGAAATATTTTTTACCAATGCAATCAATATCAATATGCACAAAAAATACTTATCTCGTTTCGTAGGTGAAAAGATAGGAGGAGGGCATCTACTGCCGATTAGAGTTCTAATGAATTTACGTTCCAATAATTGTGAATAATATTTATCTATACAGGATCTCCTAGAAAAAAGTTCAATTGGTTTACCTTTTATCATGCGTTTCGTCTCCTAAAGGTTATAATAATAATAGTAAAAGCATTTTGCAATTCTTATTACAGACCATCAAAAACCGTTTTCCTCATATAAAAAACGATCCATTTATAAAAATAAAATTTATATTTTTTGACGAATTTACTTCACTTACTTATTTATCTATTCTGATAACAAATCCTAGATGTCCATGAAAAACCCTTTAATTTTTGTATTCAAAGTTTTTAAGTAGTTATAAAAGTAAACGCTGTAGGTAGGAACAAAAATATATGGAGAATCCCTATGCTTATGTTTGCATCACAATCTCCATAATATGATAAAAGCAAATAAAATTGTCCCAATTATCAAAAAATACTATTTTTTCTAGGACACCCTGTATAATTAAATGTTAAGTATAACAATTCGAACGTGAATTTTTTACAACTCAATTGATCCCCGAAAATACATTAAAGGTATGATGTCCTTTGAATAAATAAGAGCATGCTATAATCACGTCCCAAAGACCACATGACCTCAAGGGCAGTCTACCTACAATACTCTAATCTGGGGAAAGAAACTATCAGATTTAAATCCGCCAGAAAGTGTCCTAAAAAGATGGATGGGGGTACTCTCGTCCGTTTTTTGATGCATTTTGGTAGATAACCAGCTAAGCGCGATCTCACCGTAAAAGTTTCGTCTTCAGGTATGTGCAGATCTGTATTATGATAGCGTACGGATCCGTAGTCTGGAGGCAAAAGGCAAGCAGCTCATTAGCTGGAACAAACTCAGTGCACTACGGATACGAGTATAGCTGCAAGTACCATGGAGGCTCTTAAAGCTGCCTCCTTTCTATATGTAACTGCAGACGAAAGCCAGATGAACCGCATATGTGCTACAAAATGTGACACCGCAGCTGCTGGAGGGTTACAGAGTCTTGGGAATGCCATCAGATAGCGTACCCAGGACAATACAATACCATTTGCCTAATTATGTGCTCTTTCCTGGGAGTTTGGAATGACATCTGCTGGGTTACAGATGACTCTAGGAACAGCACAGGGGGGAACTGAAGAATATGAAAAATCATCACGATTTCAGTCAGTTTGGGGGCATATGCTACCAAACATAGATATATGCCATTAGCTGTCTGTCACGCTAAGACCAATCAAAATATTTTTGGATTTTCAAGCCACATTTAAAGAACTTGAGTCCAACCCACTCACTTCAAAACCAACACAAAGGCTATGGAAGTGTAGATTTAAACCAAGTAAAATATTTAACATAGATGAGACCATCAGGTTAGATATCCAAAGTGCTGTATGTACTCAGTATGAACGCCTGCTAGGGGTAAAATTATTTGTTGTAGATAAATAAGAATAATATTTAGTTCTAGAAAAACGGGTCTGTAATTACTTCCTTTAAATATCCTAAACACATTTTGATGACGGATACAAAGCCTAGTCTAATTAACTCCTCTCGCCAGCTTCTTGAAAATCATTCGTGGGGTAATCGAATATACAGCGTGTCCCAGGATAGGTGTTACAAGAGGACAAATGGTCCAAAAAGTTTTGAGTAGCTAACTCATGTTTTGGAATCAAGCCCTGCATGGTCCAAAATAACACTGTTCAAAATATTACTCAAAATGCCATTATACAAGGCGTGTTATAATTAAGAGTCTGAAAATTTGCTTCAATATTGTACCTTTATTTCAACAAATAGCGACAAATTTAATTAGGAAAAGTTGTTTAGTACTAATTTTTATGCAGTAATTTCAAATATTGTGTTCTTTTGTTGCACTTTAATTTTTTAGCTGCTGGAAAAATAAGTCCCATTTATAATGAAGGTAAACTTTGACTACATGTAAAATACCTGATATCGTTATAAAGACAGTACTGTTTGACATTCCGTGCATAAAAATTAGTACTAAACAACTTTTCCTAATTAAAGTTGTCGCTATCTGTTTAAATAAAGATACTTTATTTAAGAAAATTTTCAGACTTTTAATTAGAACACGCCTTGTATAATGGCATTTTGAGTAATATTTTGTACAGTGTTATTTTGGACCATGCAGGGCTTGATTCCAGAACATGAATTATCTACTCAAAACTTTTTAGACCATTTGTCCTCTTGTAACACCTATCCTGGGACACGCTGTATATGTTCAATTCACATCAATTTAGAGAATATTATTTTGCTCCAGCCAATCAAGCAAAAAATATATTATAGAAGATGGTTTCAATACAGAGGTTCCCATTTCACATAGGCCAAATTGTCATGTTGCAATAGCAATATAGATTATCAAGATCATCAACCGAGAACATACGAATCTTTTCAGGTTTCGCTTGAGTTAGTTTAGAAACAAAGTTTTAATAAATAAAAAATTCAAAAGAGAATATCATGTGAAACAATACTTCAAAGTCAGTAGAAGCATACGCATATAAATGAAGAACTAGAAGCATCTTAAAAAAGATAAGAGAAAAAATAATATAAGGAGGGCAGATAGAAAAAATACTGAAAGACAAACAAAAATAGTGCCCTCATAGTTTTCCATCTATAGGGTAAAATAAAAAATTCGCGGTTTTCGGATGTCCCCTGTATCTCAGTTATGTTACAACTTATCGAAACTATTATATACTTATATTACTATTATATATAGAACTATTTTATATAGAAAATTTTCCGTATAATTCAGTGACGTGCTTAGATTTTTTTAAGGGTACCGTTTTTTAGATATGATTATTTATTTTGATTAGTTTTAAATTCCGCTATTTTTTGCATAATTAACGTTTAAAGGTTTTATAAATACCATTCCTGTAAAACTTCCCAAAAAAGGTGTGGTATTTGTTGTCAAATAATCTGTCATTATTACTGCTGTCACGATTATTGTTGTGATTTATTGGAAAAGATTGTCATTATTTTGTAAGAGAACTTCCCTAGTTTGGATACTCACTCCAGTTATTCAAATAGTGATAAGACTGTTTGAAGTAGTCATTGCGACTTCATATAATTATTATGGTTAAGTTAACTGAAACACAAAGAACAGGAATCTTAATGATACTAGGATATAGAGACCGGATGCAAACGCAAATAGTGGTTTGTCAGCTTCTTAATCAAAGGTACTCAAAACAACTAATCACCCAATCTACAGTCAGCAGAATTAAAAAAAAAACAGGAAATTTGGAAACGTAAGGGTTCTATCAAGATCTGACAAACTGGTACATTCGGCGAAAACTAAATTAAATGTTCTAATCTAAAAAATTAATAGCTCTTGAGAACAACGGTGACGTTGGATCCACATCTATAAGAAGAATTAAAAAAAATATATATATATATACCATTCTTACAAAATATAGCTTATCCACGAATTAAATGAGTAGATTCTGAAGTTTCGACATTAATGCAATTGTGAACAGGCAAAACTGTCGTTATTGTTCAGTGGATAATCCTAATTGGGTGATAGAAGCTCATGCTTAGTAGCCGTAGTCAATTCACGTTTGGGCAGGTATCATTGAATATTAAGACTTAATCTTACTTAGTAATAGGTCCGTATTTCTTTGAAGAAACCTTAACCCGCCAGCGTTATAGGGATTTTTTTGAGAAATATATTGGTTTCGTTTTTTTGCTCAAAATATTTGGTGCAGCTGTAAATTTTCGGCGGTATTTTGATTTTTGTATGGCACTTTAACAAAGATGGATAGGTAGGAGAGGACAAATAGTATGGCCAGCAAGATCTGTATACCTGACTCCCATAGACTTTTCTATGAGAGTATCTGAAACATAAGGTGTATTTCAATAAGCGACTAGAGGAGCTTAAAAATAGGATTCGAAATGAAATAACACCAAAAATGTTTCAAAATGTATTAGAAGAATTAGTTTATCGTCTAGGATATTGCCAAGAAGCCAACGGCATCAAACAATTCGAATATATAATTAAATTGCACGCTTAATATAAAAAAATAAATATTTAATTAAAAGTTTAGTTTTATTGCGAACAAAAAACTTTAGACATTAATAATCAAAAACAACTGAAAATCAGTATAGAACATGCTATTTCAAAATTGTTCAGAATTTTCTATAGCTTTCAGAAAAGTGTTAAAATAAGAGATGTTCCATTAAAACAATCCACTGATGACGTCATATCTTTTTTGAGACACCCTGTATATAAAAAAAAATATGCAAAGAGTAGCGGAATTTAAA
>MU194600.1:4814-18497 GCA_016904865.1 Pissodes strobi | reverse complement strand
TGGATAAATATCCTTACAAAACAACCCCCCAGAGCAAATCCAGCTCATTAAACTACCCCTTTAATTATCTATAACATAGTTAGATTAAGCAAGCCTCTTAAATGTATCATTTTTGTCAAAAACATATGATCTACATTTGCGCCTAAATACATCAATTTCCATACAATTTTTAATTCCAACGGGTATAAAATTATATATTTTCGGTGCCAAATAGTTCAGGGGTCTTAAGTTTGCATTTGTATTACTTTTACGAAATTCAACACAATCATTGGTCTTATTTCTAGTTTGATAACTATGACTGATATATTTTTTTTGCTCCCTGTTTTTATATACAAAAGGGCTTACCTCCAAAACATACATAGACCTTACATCAAAGACTTCTCTTGAATATAACATTCTTGTTGGGTAGGGCCTGTTTTTTTTTTGTAAATTACCTTAAGTATATAATTCTGTACAATGCTTAATGGACGCAATGCACCCTTATACATACCACCCCATACAATAATACAATATCTAAGCAGTAACTCTACGATTACTTTATATACAGATATTAATAATTTTTTATTTAGGATGTTTCACAAGATATAAAATTTATACAATAATTTTCTGATATTTGAAGTTAATTTTAGTACATGTTGATCCCATTTTAGGTGTCTGTCAACAATAACACCCAAATATTTAGTTCGTGAAACCTCCTCAATAACCCTATTTGAATCCTTAACTTGTATACTGCTAAAATGCGGACGATTGTCTAAGGTCATCGAAAAAGCTATCCAATTTGTTTTACTTAAATTTAAAGTTAATTTAAAAGTGTTTAACCAGTTTTGTACAATATCTAGTCCCTCTATCACATTTTTTATGTATGTTAAAAACAATATAGGGCCCAGTACTGTACCCTGAGGCACACCTATATTAATGTGTAATGGATCACTCAATGTATCTAATATTTTTACGTATTGTGCTCTTTTATTCAAGCAGCTTTCAAATACATTCAATACGGTGCCCCTAATTCCATTTTTTTCAAGAACTTCCAGAAGCAGGCGATGCGGCACCGTATCAAATGCCTTCGCCAAATCCAAAAATACAGCTACACACCTCTCAGTCAGATGGCAGAGAGCATTTGATGTACTTAAACCTATATATTGGAGTAATTACTGATATCTTGAACTGATCTGGAACAGTGCCATCCTTGAAAATTAAATTTATTATATGGACAAGAGGTTCAAGCAAAAATATATGATTATTTTTGAAAATTTTCACAGTTATTCTATTAATACCCGGACTACTATTGTTTTTCAAACTATTTATTTTTTCTATTATTTCCTTATTATTTACTGGCCTTAAGTATAGCGATGTTAATTGATTGCTAGCTATTTTGAATTTATTATCTGCCTTTTGAATTTTATTTAACATGTCCAAACCCATATTATTAAAAAAGTCATTGCAGTAGTTTGCCATATTCTTTATACTTGCAAATGAACTTAAGTCACTATTTAATATAGGCGGAGGTGTGCCACTTGTCCTTTCCCGGGTATTATTTGTAGCCTCTGTTATCAAATTATAAACCTTTCTTAGGTCATGCCCTGCTTTATTAACTTTATCCTTATAGTAGTCATGCTTACGTTTTTCAATGATTTTTTAAAATTATTTCTATAATTTTTAAAAGTTTGGTTATCACCTTCACTAAAATTTTGTATAGTCTTTTTTATTTCATTTTATCCCTATTCCTTATACACAAAATTAAACCATTTGTGATCCATGGTTGACTTTTTAGAGATGGTAGCCTGCTCAAGCAATGTATTAATTTTCTTATAAAATTCATCGGTTGCTTTGATTACATCTAAACTTTCCAGAACTGAACCCCAGTTTTCTCTCTGTATTAAATTATTTAATAGCTGTTCATTTATTTTTATAGTATTTTCTTTTGCTGGAGTATTTTTATTTTTAATTTCATTGTTCATCTTACTTATATTCAACATTACTGGGTTATGGTCAGTAATGTCTGAATTTATTATAAAAGAGTTGAATTTTAGTGAGTTTGTGTTTGTTTTATTTCTAAGGAAAATATGATCAAGACATGAGCTTTCTCTAGTTGGAGCATTTATGCATGACAAAAATCCGGAATGATACAAAACAGACAAATAGGAATTTACAGTATTATCTTTTTTATCTAGGAGATCTATATTAATATCACCCAAAAACAAATCTAGTCTACCTCCCTTAATCTGAAGCAAATAAGCTTCAATTTCTTCCAAAAATATCAGTCTATTTGTGTCTGGTGATCTGTACAAACACACCACATTAAACCAGTAATTTTCCTTCCTTAACAAGATATTACTGACAGTTACATCACACCTGTCTAGCAACGTGTGCTTTACTTCATAAATTAAAGTTGATCTAATAGACATAACCATTCCATCATTTCTATTGTGCTTAGCTCCATTGTAGAACATATTGTAACCCTTTATATCATATTGACCGTCATAGCTCTGAAAAGTTTCACTAAAAACTATGATGTGACATTGTTTGAGATTATTTGTTTCAAAAGTGATTAAAAACTCGTTAAAATTTTTATGAATACTCCTAATATTAAAATGTACTATGTTTGAAAGTTTATTGTCCAAATTCACCTTATTCTGTACTTCACTACCTCATATTCTTTCCTGAATGATATCAATCTCCAGCGAGTCCAGATTTTTAAGGATTCCTAATTCCGGTGGCCTATCTGCCATTTCCAGCACCATAGTCTATCTTGGCTCGAAGGATATTTATGAAATACTGGTAGGATGGACAGTCCAAGTCGCTTGTCTCATGATGAATATTATGTTTCAATTTATACTTTTCATTGGCTGCCTGGCAGTTTTTACACTTCTTGTTTAATTTTGGACAGTCCTTAAGTTGATGCTCCTCCGAACAGTATTCACACACAGTTGGGTTTGGGCATGTGTCTTTTTTGTGATAGTACTGTTGACAATCAAAACATCTGGTTACGCCCAAGTCCTCTACTACACTGCATCGTTGTCAGTTTATGAATAACTTTTTTGCGTTCATTAATTTATAAAAAAAACTTCTGGAGAACATTCTCCAAACACTATGGTCATAGTATTTGGCTTTTTATGTCTTTATATATACGTTATTTTTAAATTATCTGCTTCATCCATAAAATTATTCTGCTCCTTAATGATTTGTAGAATCTGCTGTTAATTGAGGTCACTGTCAAAACCATGTATTTTAAATCGAGGCATTCTAGGTGTTTTTGAATATAGTTTTTGACGTAGGCTCTGGCCAAGTAATTGGCTTTAAAAAAACTTTCCGGGAACAAAAACCTTCATTTCAATGCTTTTACATTTTTCCTGAAAAGTAAATTTTTTAGACATCTTCAAAACAGACTATTTAGAGAACTTTTATCCTAGAAATTCCCCATCGAACTGTCGTATTAGTTTTTTCGATCCCTTCAACTTTTTCAGCGCTAGAGTGACCAAAATTAAACCCTCCCTCAAAAATATTTACGCCCAAAGGAAATATTCGCCGTTCCGATCATTCCCAATTTCAATAGGATTCGGAATCCCATCAAAAACTTCATATTCAGAAAATTTTATTGAAATTGTTTAACTTTTTCGACAATTATCATGCATCAAAGGAAATTTTTGAATAATCGCAGATTTGACGCAATAACTCGCAGATGGAAAACAGGATTGCCAAAAATAATTGACCATCGCATCGGCGGTCCATAAGTGTTGTCTAAAAACAAGCCAAATCTCAAATTTCCATTCGCAACCCTTTTGGAGAATAATATGCGATAGCCAAGCGTCACTTATTACGCGTGAGGGCTCAGTATCATTCCCTACCCAGAAAGAAAAATTGCCAACCACGCCTAATCATTTTTCTCTCTCACTTGGCTGAAGTGGACCCGACTTTATTCAATACCGACTCAGGAGTTATTGCTTTATCCGAATGAGCCTCACATAGCCGTGCGCGACGCATGGCAGCTCAGTCTTATCCAGAAAAAAGTTTGCTGAATGCTTCATGTTGACTTGCTACATTATTGATAGTTGTCTATGTTATTTGTGTTTATTGCATTTTTATTATCATATTTTTCTCTTTTAATATCACATATCATCACTATAATTTCCTCGATATTATCACTACCAAGTCCTTTTAACATTGGCTTTTACATGCATTTTCAGTTACATCAATGAGTCTTCTTCCAGTTTAAGTTTGCGTTTAAAATTGTTCATATTTTGACTAATTAGTTTATTAATGCCCGAGGAAATTTTAATTTAAATTTTTTGGAAGTTTGGGTTAATTCATCTAGGAAGAAAAAACACTAAAAATTTCTAAAAAGCGTTATTATAACAAAACAGAAATATAATAGTAAAAGGAAGGATATTATTAGGTGTGACAGCTGTTTTTTAACGTAAAAAAAATAAAAGGTCTAAAATAAATACTAAATCTGAAGAATTTGACGACAATTAAGTGAAACAAGTTGCTCCTCCGCCTTTCTTCAAGTTTTCCTTTCCTTTCTTCCATTATTTATGAATGATGATAAAAGCAATCTCACCCTAAGTTCTAAAAATGTGGAGAGCTCAAGTTAGTTATGGGTTAAGGTAACAAACATTTTATATCGACGAATCGATCCTTAAAATTTTCTAATCCGATACTTATACTTTCGAACCTGCTGAATTATAAAATCATCATCGTGTCCTATAGAAACGGTTCGCTTTCGAAACATGTTTTTTTTTAAATTAGTACGGTTTTTTACCTTTTTTCGTTCAACTTTGAGCGCCTATAGCAAACACAAAACACGCTTCAAGAACCTGATTATTTCAGGATTTATAGAGTCATTTTTGCTCTATTAAACAGTGAAAAGCACAGATTTCTCTCATTTTTCGTTATGCTGCTGCTTCTTAGATGTGGGTTTCGCGCATGTGCATTTGCCGATTTTATGTCTACAGTTTTGAACTTTTTCTTCAAGGAAATTAAGGGTTACACAGAGAGCAATAATTATTGGTGAAAACAGGCAGAGAACTAAACTCCTGGGCATAAGAGATAGAAAGACACTATTCCATATAATTAAATTAGGCACTAAGTGCTTAAGGTAATTTAATTTTAATTCTGTAAAAATATTCAATATCCGTCTCGGTCACTGATGACTAATTAATCACCAACAAATAGTATTTGTATTTGCTTAAAATATGATATATCGCTTAACAATGTTTACTTAAGTGCTGCAATAATTTTACATTTTGCTTTTAGCTATTATTTACCTTGCACCAATAATAATCGGCCCGTTACGCCACTTCCTCTCGCCAGGTGCCAATTTACGTTTATACTGTATTAATAATTATAGTAATTTGTTAAGTCCAGACAAGAGAAAGGATTTGCCGAGGAATTTAAAATTTAATAAAAGCTGGAGTATTAGGAAAATGATATATAGGCTATGGTTTATATCGTAAGTAACGAACAGGGCATTTTTTAAACGAAAGTAGTACTTAATCAATTATTATTATTATTATTATTATTGGACCATGAACTTTAAGAATAGCGCCATTGTTATGACTGAAAAAAATTTACTCAAAGCCATACTTTTCAAATAGTAATATTTCATACGATTAATCCGGTTTAATAATTATCGATAATTTAATTAAATTACACGGAGTAAATAACTTTAAATACTTTCGTTTTCCTTTTATTTTCTTAGAACAGTATAACTCTTTTTGTCATAAACTCCAATCTGTTGGACATCCATTTTCTGTGACATATCTTAGAAAAATAGACTGAGAATTTCATTCATAAACACGAAGTAAATGCAATCTGGTATTGAAAGAATAAGACTGATATTACTACATATTTGATTTATGGATATAATACGCGTAGTACCTCTATCAGCTTCTTACAAAAGTTATTACTTACACACTTACCTATAATGACCTTTAGATTAGAGGTTAAGGAAGTATATTAGTGTTTAGTTATCTTCTGGCAAGAAATGAAGCAGTTTCTTCATTGCGTCTCTGAATTGGTTACTGTGAAAAAAAAATAAGGGACTTATTCGTTTTTGATATTAGCACCAGATCTTCACATATTATTATCTAGAATTTTGGGAAGCTTCTTCCAGTCTCATGGGGTTGGTTGAAGATTTTTAGAAATACTTCTGGGATTTGTTCCATCATCAGTTTTGAGCCGAGTTTTTACTTTGTCGTATGCAGTTCTGATCTCTTGTACGGTAAAATATGATATCCTAATATTTCTGTGGTCTATAGCTTGCATAGCAGTGGAGAATTCCCCAGACCTCTGACCTGTTGGCAATCTGATAAACCATTTTCTGGACCTCCAGTGTCCTACTCTTCCCCAAAAACCACCGATAAGGGGACAACAGGGCTTGTAAGATTATTTCACCTCAACACACAATCGATAAGAAATAAAGTGGGACAGCTGAAGGCTCTTCTTTGTGACAGATATGTTGACATAGTCTGCCTGAGCACTGGCTGTCGGAAACAGAATTTCCATCCTTGAGGGTATTGGACTTCTGCCCAATCGCAGCCTTTTGCAGATTGTCTACTGCGGGGGGCGGCTCCGCTACACTGCTGACTCCGGGGACTGAATGTAGTGAGATTGTTGACATAAAGGCGTTGACTGTTGAGAATAGCATTGAGATTTGTTCAGTTTATCTTAAATCAATAAAATTATTTGTAATAACGGTATACAGGCCCCCATCGGGCTGCTTCAGTGCCTTTCTGGATGTAATTGAGAATGCCATCAATAAGGTTGGGTATAACAACAGGATAGCACTTGTGGGAAACTTTAATGTACTTTTTGGCACTGCAACTCGCGAATGAATTGAATTGTGTGGCCTATTAGAGTCGTATGGCTTTACTCGGGTTATCCATGAAGCTACTAGGCAAAACAACTACCTTGACAATGTGCTTCTTAACCTTGACGTTGTCTGCGCACCTGTCAGTATGCAGGCATTTTTGATCATCGAGGACAGCTCGTGGAGATACCTATTCCTGGCTTGGCTAGTCGGGAATCCTGGTATGAGCGAGTCAACTGCAGGCCTATTACAGGGGCTAGTAGGCTGTCCTTTTACCCATTGGCTGATAAAGGATGTCTTGGGATTTTGTGCGTGACCATGGTCTTACGGCTAGCGGCTGATGGAAAGTTTTCGCTGTTTGTTGATCTGCTATCGCGGGCGTTTGCATCGTCTTTCCCGATCAAAACACACCGCAAAAAAAACAACCAAAGTCATACAACAAACTGGTTCAATGAGGAGGACCTAAGATCTCAACGTAAAACTTTTTCTTAGCAAACTCTATAGGCAGGATCCTTCAAATGAACTCAAAGCTTTGGTTAAGACAAACAAGTTGCAATATAAAACCTCTATTAGGGCTGCAAAGAGAGCAGCAAACGATAATTTTATTTCTAACTCCTCAAATCCAACAAAATCCATGTGGCAGATCTTAAATCAATATAGGGGCATTTCAGGGATAAGTGGTGTTGAGACAGACATCGCGGCTGATCACAGTTTAATGACTTTTTTGTGAATGTGGCGACAGATCTTCAAAATCAGATAGGGCCGTCTGCTATGGACCCGGTTGCAAATGTCCCCTTATTCCTCCATGACACCTTTTCAATGACCGAAGTAACTTTTAACGAAGTGAGGAACATATTGGACCAACTTAAAAATAAGAAAAGCCGGGATCCCTACGGTTTTAATGTTGAATTGATAGAAAGCATTAAGAATATTATAATATCTCCACTAACCAATCTTATAAATCAATGTATCCGAGAAAATGTTTTCCAACAGTTGTAAAGAGAGCAATAGTTGTCTCCATATACAAGAAGGGTGACGTTCAGTATACCTCAAATTATAGACCCACTGCCAGTATTTTCAAAGATTTTTGAGAAGAGTATGGCGATAATGATTTCAAACTTTTTTGAATCAAATGGACTGTTCTCGTCTCGTCAGTTCGGTTTTCGTAGTGGTCTCGGTACTTCCTTGGGTATCCTGGACTTGGCTTCTCGGGTCTATGAGTCATTTGAAGAGGACAAATATATGTCAAGCAGATTTTGCGACATGAATAAGGCTTTTGATGGGGTTCCGCACGGAATTCTGCTAAACAAATTAGAGTGTTACAATTTTAACCGTAACAGTATTGACCTGATCTAGAGCTGCCTTTCTGACCGGTATTAGTGCAGGCAGCTGGTGTGGAGTCGGCAGAGAGGGGGGTGGGCTGTGGAGTTCCTCAGGGTTCGGTTCTTGGCCCCTATTGTTTATCATCTACATCAATGACTTGCCTCTGAGTGATCCGGAAGCCCGCTTCACCCTCTTTGCTGATGACACCACAGTTTTCTGTTGTGAAAAGGATTTGGGTCCGGCACTGCAGGCTTCGTGTGGAGCACTTTCGGGAGCTGAGCAATGGTTTGCGGCAAACCGTCTTTTCCTTAATGCTTCAAAGACACAATCAATAGCCTTCTCAACCTGAGAGATTCCGGATGGCTACAGGGAATCTGACATACGGTTCCTGGGGGTGCACTCGACTCAGGATTGCGTTGGGATGCCCACACGGTCGCTTTGTGTAAAAGGTTGGGTTCGAGTGGGTTCTTGCTGCGTGGTCTGTATCGCCCGAGATACTTAGGCTGGCCTACTTCTCTCTGATTCACTGCCGCACATTGCATACGCGATAATAGCTTGGGGTCATGGTTCGGGTGCGTCGGATATCTTTCGTCTCCAGCGTAGGGCGGTTCGTATAGCTGCAGGTTTATCCTATAGGGCGGACTGCAGACATGCTTGCCAAAAATTAAAGATTCTTACACTTCCATCTTTATTTATCTACGAAAACTTGCTCTACTTAAAACGCAACCAAGATTTATACCCGGCCCACCAAGATGTCCACAATTATAACACTCGCCACCGGCAGGACTTAATTCCCGGTTATCAGCGTCTAGAGAGATGCAGGAGTGGTCCGGGTTGCCTGTCAATCCATTTTTATAATAACCTGCCGCGTGATGTTAAAGAGCTCCTTTTTGATTCATTTAAGGGTTAGGCCAAGGTGTTTCTCACCAGTCACGCCTTCTACTGCAGTCATCAGGAATACGTGGACTACAGATTTTAAATTGTTGTTTGTCTTTAAATTTCTATGTTAATGTTTTTTTACCCAGTAATCTTGTACAATATGTGAATTGTAATGTTAATGCTGTTTTTTCAACACTATTTTTTATTAGTAGTATTATTTTTATACATAGATTTAAGCTTTCTGTGGATCTTATAAATTGATTTTAGTGTCCTGTGCGACAGATTTCCTTCTGACTTGTGCAAACATTTATGTATTGACACCAATAAAGTATTGTATTGTATTGTATTGTATTGTATTGTATATAGAAGAAAGGGTGTACGAATAATCACTAGTTTCCTTTCAGGTGGTATAGCGTAACGCTGCGCAGCTGGATAGGGCTAGTTTTTTAAATTTATTCGGGAACTTTTGGGTGTTCATTTTGTCCAAAACGCTATGACGAAATGCTGAAAGCTGGGACAGTTTTATCATATTAAAATCGATATAATCTAGCCTGGTCGGTGTGCTTACGGTGGCCAATATAAGGTCCAGAATATTTCCCGAATGAAAGTAGGTTCTGCGCCTCTGTTGATCACTACCAAAACAATGCCTCCCCTTCTATCTGTTAATGTCATTCCCCAATCCGGCGTTAAAATCTCCACAAATCACTATAACTTCTTAATTGCTGCCAACAATATATTATCTAAGTTCATTTTAAGCGCATTTTCCTCCAGTTCAATCCATGTAAAATTATAATAAAAGCAATAAATTTCACATTTACCAAAAATGAAATCATCGCGCAAATTAAATACTCATCACCATAGACAAATTCCGAAACAATTCGGCAAAACTTCGTCTCGATCTAACGACGGAGAAAGTGTGAGTAATGAACCTGCTTTCACTATAAAATAAGAATACGCGAAGTAACGCCCAAAGGCATCGAACTACTCGGGTGTATAAAATCGCATCAGATGGTATTTAAATAGTATAAAATAATTACGGAGGAGAGAGAGCAGACGCTACCGCCTTAAAGGCCGAAAATGTAGCCAAACAATAATGTGAAAATCATGGTCTAGATGATGTTAGGAAGTTGCCAACTTTTTAATTTTAATACATAATGTATACTTTATATTTTCATTAAAGAGAAATGAAAATATTTTGAATGGATGTTCCGAGAACCTGACCACAAGTTTGCAAAATGTCAATTTTCCATTTTCGAGCCTTATGTAAAATATAGAAACTTATTGAAAAGCCATGCATAACTTCAAAAAACGACCATTTTTGATTCTACTTTCAAAGAATCGATTAAAACCAAGAGTCGTTAGACGAACTTAAACCTACAATGTACAGGGTCCGCCAACGAGGACTGAACAGGGCCTTATTTCTGACTTTCCTTGTATTTTTGGAGGAAACGAAAATAGCAGTTCGATGTAACTTTTTTCGTAGAATTTTAAAATGTCGCTTAGAAAACAACTGAACCTCAAACAAAAGAGTTACGGAGTACATTCATGGAATACCCATTTTTTTATCTCATATTTCAAAAGCGAGCATTTTTTTACGTATGCTACGATATAAATTTTATTGATCAATATTAGCGCACTATTATATTTTTGTGTGAACAACTATCATTGTCTCTTACTGTAGGTATTATGGAAACATTTAGTTAACAATAGGTAGGTACTAATATTACGTAACAGGTAACATTATTGACACAGAACAAAATAAATATGAAAAAGGAAAGTTCATAACACTAATAATTTAAATGCCGTATGTGCCCCCCACTTTTCTCGAAACAACATCTGTAGCATCTTTGGAGTCTCCACTTTTGTAGAAAAGGGTAACAATTTTTAATCGTTCCTCTAATGAATATTTCATTTTGTCAAAATTTTAAACTATCATGACAGTGAAAGATAATACAGGTAATTCTTACCTATAGGTGATTTTTACCTATGTAATATGCCGTGAAAATTAAGGGTTAAATCGCTTTTTTTGTTGTAAAAGAACATATTTCCATAAAAGGAATCAATAAAATTTATATCGTAGCATACGTAAAAAAATGCTCGCTTTTGAAATATGAGATAAAAAAATGGGTATTCCATTTAAAAAACAAGAATGTACGCCGTAACTCTTTTGTTTGAGGTTCAGTTGTTTTCTAAGCGACATTTTCAAATTCTACGAAAGAAGTTACATCGAACTGCTATTTTCGTTTCCTCCGAAAATACAAGGAAAGTCAAAAATAATGCCTTGTTCAGTCCTCGTTGGCGGACCCTGTACAAACTTTCCAGAAACACATTTTCGTCGATTTAATTTTTTTTCTATTTTTGGAACGAAGGTAAAAAAAACCCATATCAACATATCGATTTTTTAATTTTTTTTTGCAAAAAAATTGAATTTTCTGCAACTATACCTGTACTTTCGGACCCGCTGAATCAAAAAATGATCATTGCTTGCTCGGCAAACAGTTAGTTTTCGAAATATGATTTTTTAAATAAAATTAATTACAGTTTTTTCCTAGAATTTGAGACCCTGTAAAAAGCTCAAATCATGTTAGAGCGGCTTGAATTCTTCATTATTTATAGAGTCATTCCTTCTCTCTCGAATATTTATCCTATTTAGCTAACTTTTAAAATTTTATTTTTTGAGGGTCTGCAGTTTAGAACGTTTTTTTTTCGCGATTTTCTGTGAATAACTGGAAATCCATACCGACTAGAGAAAAACTAATATTTTCTCCATCTACGCTATCCACTTAGTTAGTAAACACGTTTTCGTCGAGTTTAAAATTTGTACGATTTTTTGAAGGCAGGCACAACCCCATATTGACACATTGATTTTTTAAATTTTTTGCGAAAAAATACATTTTGTGCAACTATACCTGTACTTTCGAACCCGCTGAATCCAAAAATGATCATTGTTTGCTCGGCACACGATTAGTTTTCGAAATATGATTTTTTTAGAAAATCAATTACAGTTTTTACCTAGAATTTGAGACCCTATAAAAAGCACAAATCATGTTTATCGCGTTTGGAAAAATTGAAAGTTATTGAGATACCCTGTATATTAAAAACTGTGATCATGTTAAAGACTAATTTGTGTAAATTGCAATTGCCGAAATCTGAAATTGCCAGACGAATCAACCCATGGGAGATGCAAATTTTCGAGATAACCTCGTATTTTTTGCCCTGTCAACTGGCATGGGCGTTTAGAGAATAAAATTAGGCAATAAAATAACTTGAAAAACAGCTATTATAATCTAAAATTTTGGAGTATTTTCATATGTACTTATTTGATTTAGCGAATTTAGACATCAAGCTCATGAATCATACGTGCCTGGCTAGCCCGAGCTGCCCTAGCCGAAGCATTCATGTTTCTACTAATATTTGAAGTGCTTCCTATACTACTCTTCTCTTTCCTATCGGTTACTCTGACCTTTTCTTCCTAATTTAGAGTGGTAGAAAAACTTTTTCTCGACCGAGGCAGCACTGAAAGGATTGGTTATAATCTTTCCAAATGTTTCCAGTCCTGGGGCATTACTCCTCCTTCCTTACACCTCTTAAAAATACTGATACTGATGATATAATGATGATAGATTCACCCAATACAAATTATTCCGGAGGTAAAATACCCTCCCATTCGGATCTCCGGGTGGAGGGTGTACGGGGTGGATTCACATCGAACAAAAACAACTTAATTACTTCAGCAACATTAGAGGTCTTAATGCCAACATTAATTCTGTCCATCACCTTCTCCAGACAGAAAAATCTAGTATTTTGGGATTAACGAAAACCCAAGTCAGCTCGTCTACGCACATTGTCCATATGCCTTGCCCCAATTACGAACTTTACACCAAGTTCCGATGTAAACGAGGTGTTAGCGCTTACGTCCGCAGTAACCTCTCATGTCACCGAGAGAAGAGTTTGGAGTCGGCAAATTTTGATGGTCTTTAACTCAAGCTGTCACTAAAGGATCCTACTAAATTTATCTGTATCCTTTATCTTTCTCCAAATGAACCCAATTATAAACAACTCTTCTCCTATCTCTCACTAACGTTCAACCAACGTCAAACCACCCACCCATATGCTGAAATAACATTCGTGGGGGACTTTAATGTTCGCAACATCCCTTGGCTAAAGTTTTCTTCCCGAACGGATGATATGGGCAGGGAAGCTGAGGCTTTTGCAATCACCTGCGGCCTGGGTCAACTTCTGGATGAGCCAACACGGATACCGTACCTTGGAAACTACCAGACTTATCTAGTGGATTTGTTTCTAACAACATCCCCAAACTCTTATAGGATAAACATTACATCACCACTGGGCAAGTCTGATCACAGGCTTTGTCCACCTGGCCAACTCCACCGTCCTCTAATGTGTTTCCTCGCAAAGTGTGGCATTATAAACGTGCAAACTGGAGTGAACTTCGCGACTTTTTCTTATAATTCCCTTGGAGGGACGTCTGTTTTAAATCCAGCGATACATCTGTAATTGCTGAATCCATTACAGAAGTCATTCTCATTGGGATGGAGACTTCAATCCCTTTCTCTAATAAACGTGCGACGCGCTTTCGGTATAATAGAAAATAATCACCTTTTTTTTTGTAAGAAAAATTATGAAATAGATTAAACGATGTTGAAAGC
>JAEQML010068144.1:0-18497 GCA_016904865.1 Pissodes strobi | reverse complement strand
TGTATCAGGTCTAATGAAATAGTATTTTAAAGAGGTGGGTTATCTCACTACATAAGACCTATTTGCATCTAGCCGGACCATTCAACTTTCCATCATTCGAACATTCCGGTCGTGATTACAGCGACTCAAGTGGCGCTTTCAAAAACTAGCCAATTGAATACTGCTGCTCCCCGATTGGATTTAAGTACAAATACTACCTGTAAATAATTGTTTGTGTAAATCGTTGTTGGAAAACATGTAAGATTGGATTGTCGTACTGCATTTTTTTTTCTTGGTTTTGGGCATGCCTTGGGTTAGTTTTGGTTAGTTCTTGTTGGATGCTCCCCCGTAGCAAGCGAAGCGAGCAGAGCGCCATGCGTGAAGTGAAATATTAGTTTAATCTCGAAAGCCTCTAATTTGTTTAGCATGTTTGCTTTTAATGTCCATGTCTCGTACCCGTACAATAAAACTGACCATATATAGCTTTTCAGGAATTTTTTTCTAATTAACAAATTCAATTTTTTATTGGTGAGAATGAGACGCAGTTTCATGAACGAGGCTCTGGCCATTTCAATACGAATCCTTATTTCCTGGTCTGGATTAAATGAGTCATTTATCCAGCATCCGAAGTATTTATTCAAAAAATGTAAACAAAAATAACGTTGGCGTTGTTACGCATGCACAACACCGGGTTCGAATCAGTGGCGGCTATTCAGCGGAAGTAAGAGAAGTGCCACTTCCTCAAGAAAATGTAATTTAAAGAAATACAATTAATTCATTCATCAGTAAAATAATATATTTTAAGATGCAATGATAAAATGTTCTTAGTTTAGGAATAATCTGTTTCCCGTTACCCCTCTAATAACTAATAATTCAATTATTTTCAAATATTAAAATCAAAGCTTCATAAAACAAGAACAAGAATCTCGCCACCTGCACATTGCCCGTTAACTGCCCTATAGCACTACCGAATAAAATAGAGGTGAACCCACATGAAAATGTCTATTTCTTTTCGCGTACGCGCCGATAGCAGTGACAATCTCATTATCATTTGTGTAGACCTTTAAGAAAGAGGCAGCGCTCGAGAGCCGTCAAGTCATCAAAAGTATAAGCGCAACTAGTTGGTTGCCATGACAACGATGACGTCGTAATGGTCGTACATTTGTTTGGTTTGCAATGATTGGAAGAGCTGGCGTGTAGCACTTCCATTCTCCATTCCGTTTATTGCGAGTTTATTAGGGGACATTCCGCCGTGAATTCTTGGAATTATTTTTTATTTACATTCAACGGTTGATCCATTATAGTATTATACAAGAGATATTTTCTATATATTCTAGTTTTAGTGTGTTATTCCTAGACATTCGTATTAGCAACAAAATGATTTGTTGCTAATACAATATGAATATATTTTATTTTTTGATGATTTACCTAAAAAATACCGGTAATAATTATTAACAAATTTTGGCAGTTTGGGCGTGGACCCCAAAAAATTTTCGCCTGCGGCGCTGTTCCCTCTATCGATATCGGAAGCTCTTCCCCACTTTTCAAAGGCACGAGCCGCCACTGGTTCGAATGATGAAATGTTGAACGGTCCGACTACATGCAGTCACTAAGGGATCGATAAGTCTAAAACTAAGAATATTGTTTTCGTTCTAGTATAGAATTTTAATTCTTTTTGAATTAATTCGTAGGTTTTCTCTCCTACCGGCCTAAAATAAAGATAAAGTCCATAAAAATATTCGGTTTTGTTCTGGGTTTATAATATTATGGCCAATGAATAGCACTCATAAATTAAAATTCCGATAGGGACAACTTAAATCTTTCTCAAGCTCCCTCGAACCTGTGGGCAATATATTCCGATCGAGGTGGTATTAGAACTTGGAGGATTTCAAACTCCTTCAACATGACTTTTAATTCTCCATCTCCGGTAGAGTGTTAAGAGCCCATTTTTTTAACTTATTCCAGTCCTCCCCATCATTCCACATCTTTATACCAACTGGGTAGCTGGAAATCTTCTGTAGAAAAAGCTGAGTCGAATTTCCTAATTAACCTAAGCTAACCAAACTAACCCCAAAATTGGACAAATTATTTTTCGCGTCTCGAACCAGAGTCTCGCCATTTCACGATCTCGATTTGAAAGAATAGTTATTTGTGCAACAAGTGTGTAAAGTGACCCTTTTTTATGAATGGGGATCCCATGAATAAAAAAAGGGTACTTTACACAGGAGTAGCATACAAATTTTTTTCTACTACCGAAAAATATATGAAAAAACAAAAATAATATTAAATTACTTTACGCACTGCCCTAAACGACAAAAAATATGTCAGATTTACTTTACGCACTAGTGCGTAAAATAACTTACTTTACGCACTGCACATTAAAAAGGCATATTTTACGAATCTTAGAGAGTGCGTAAAGTGAGTATTTTACGCACAGTAGTAGAAAAATATATTTTCGACTTTGCCGATCTTCTACCGCGAAACCTATCGGTGTTAGGTTCCAGCCGAGGTCGTATACTCTGGTATACGAATTTCAGCCCTTTCTCTCGAAAGATACGGAAGTTACTTAATAGGATTTTTTTTTGGTCGGATTCTTAGTGATCCCTCTATTGAGTTTTATGGCATTTCGAAGTATAAACTTACTTTTAGCACGTCAATACATATAGTATTTGTAGGTAAGTAAGTTTTGCCTAAAATCTCATTTAAAACCATTTGAAGATGGGGAAATGGGCTGAGATATGAGAATTTGAACAACTTTCAAAGCATAAGCACCGAATTCTGCCGATTTTATGGGATATTTCGAGTTGAGAGTTTACTTTAAATATCAAAATCAAAAAATCAAAATCAATTTTATTAATGTCAATATACAAGGCAGTACTTACACACGTCAGTAAAAAATAAATAAATATAGTAACACTCACACACCCAATATTAAGTCAGTAATTAAAAGTTAAAATACAGTAACGTTTATACTCAGACATAACATATTAAAATTAATTAAGTATAAAAAATAAGGGTAAAATATTATTTCATAGATATCTAAAATTTACAGTTTAAAATTCCTTAGAAGAATAAAACACATTACAAGTTAAAATTTGTTTGACTTTATACCCAAAGACCTTTTCAGGTAACTCCTTTAAAGCAATGGGCAAATGATTAAAAAACTTGATGCCCCAGTATCTAGGACCACCTTGCCACCCGACAGTATGCGGGGACTAAGTTGTTTTTATGCCTAGTAGTATGGCTGTGAACCTCACCATGCACTCTGTAATAATTTTGGTTGGTTTTTATATACATTAAGCAGTCAAAGATATATTGAGATGGCAATGTTAGTATTGCAAGTTCCTTGAAGGCCTGTCGACAGTCCTCTCTAAAACCCATGCCAAACACAACACGCACAGCTCTCCTCTGCAATCCGAAAATTCGGCTAGCACGAGGCGCATGTCCCCAAACCAGTAGAGCATAGGACATTATGGAATGAAAGAGGGAAAAATATGCTACCCTCATAACAGAGAGAGTCACATTATCAGAGAGACGTCTCAACGCAAATAGACCTCCCCTAAGTTTTTTTGCAGTTTGTTCAATGTGATCTAACCACCTTAGCTCAGGGTCAACATAGATTCCCAGAAACTTCACAGTAGCAGTCTGCTCTTCCATATTGACTATATTTCGAAAATAATATATAACTTGCTTAATCTTATCCTGATTAAGAAGTAGGTCACTTGCGTCAAACCAGTCCTTTGCCTCCGACTGTGCAATCCCCAGTCCTCTCAGAGCTTCACCCATTGTTCTCACTGAGAATGAGAGAGTTGTGTCATCAGCGAAGAGTGTGTTGTTGACATTATTTAAATCACCAAAAGGTAGATCATTTATAAAAATTTAAAAAAGTATTGGTCCCAATACAGAGCCCTGAGGTACTCCAATTGTAACCTTACCCTCCACAGATGTCACATCCTCAACGCTCACATCTTGAACCCGGTCTGCCAGATATGATTTTAGTAAGTATATACTATTGGCAAAAAAGTTGTAGAAATGCAACTTGTTTAAGAGAAGATCATGGGCCACACAGTAAAAAGCTTTGCCCAGGTCACAAAACATGACTGCATTATATTGTAGATAATCAAAAGAATCCAGGAATTCTGTAATTAGGTTTAATATTCCCAGCACAGTATTCTTGCCCTTACGAAAGCCAAATTGGCAAGCTGAAAGGCAATCATTTGTTTCAAGAAACTTTATCATCCTCAGTGCAATGCACTTTTCAACCATTTGTGAACCAATAGGCAACAAAGTAATTGGCCTATAATTAGAGATATCACCACTATCTCCTTTTTTAAAAATTGGGACTACCAATGCTTTTTTTAAAGTATCAGGGAAAGTATTATCCCTAAAACATTGGTTAATTACCTTTGTTAACGGTATAATTATAAGGATTTTGACAATTTTAATGAGATTAGTGCTTAGTCAAAAAATGTCTCAACTTTCCTTATTTTTCAAGTTATTAGTAATATCTCTCATTTAAATAAAGGTGATATCCGAAAAAGAAAAATTGTTCAATGGTGGGGTTCTATTTTTAGGATTTTTTAGAGGATCTTTTCGATTAGTGGGTATATTCTTAACGAGATTATGGGTTATATTACAAAAGAAACTCTTAAAATTATCAGGAGTCAGTTCTTGAGGTACTTTATCCTAATTTTTTATATTTATTTGATGATTAATAATATTCCACATCGTTTTGATGGGATTTCTAAATGAATTTATAGCACGATCATTTGCAGCTATTTTAGCATGCTTAATAGCTTTTTTATATTATTTTTTAAAACTCTCGTATTCTTTAATCATGTCAAACTTGACTTGACGGCCATGTTGCCTACTTATTTCTCCCAAAAACCCAAGACAATCCCTCATTTCTCTTAGATCGTTGTCAAACCAGAACGCATTTCGTACCTTTACTTTTTTCTCGGGAATTGCTGTTTTATAGGCACATTCCAGTATTTGTATAAATTTAGTAAATATTTCATTGACATTTTTATGAGGGTCATTTGTGAAATCAAAACATGAGTTTTCAATAAGATTATAAAAATATGTTAAGCCCTGATGAGTTATTGACCTACATGATTTATATGGTCTGCTCAAAACTGGGCCTAGACAGATTTGCTAAAAATTTAATTATTTGTGATTTATGATCTGTTAAGTCTGTATAAATATTAGAAGTTGTCATATTTTCGTAAGGAAAATTAAAAAAAATATATCTAGACAGAAACCTAACTTGGTCATTTCGTTTATAGTCTGCTCAAACCCAAAACTGCCCAAGAGGTCACATAGAAGCACCGCTTCAGGTTCGTTTGTACCAAAGTGCACGTTAAAGTCCCCAGCCAGAACCAGACACTTGTTCAATCCAGACAAAGGGTCCTCTAGTATTTTTAAAAAGGTATCAAAACGGTCCTTGGGAGACCTGTAGATATCTAAAATATAGATAATAAAATTTGACACATGAACACAGGACATTTCAATACATTTCTTTTCATTTAAATTCAAAATAAAGTCTATAGGTTGAATCAAAGAAATCATCCATATTTCACTAAGATACTGACTTTGTTTAACTAACCCAAACAAAACAATGGACAGATTTACGACCCGGTAAGTTTTTCCATTGTTTTATTTAATTTTAGAAATTGACGTTTATTTTTAATTATAGGTCTGATGATGCTCTTAAAGCGAAAAATGTAACCTTAATCAACAATTGTTTGACATAAAGATACTGTAGATTTGGAGATTTGTTTTTGTATTTTTTTCCACTTATCTATAGGTTGAACCACCAGATCTTTCTTGCAAAACACTGCTGTACCTCCTCCAATGCTCTGTATTATTGCTGAGCAACCGCAAACCGCAGCATCTATATCCTGTTAGAGTAGCGTTCATAATCTCCTCATCATTCAACCAGTGTTCCGAGAGGCATACTATATCAATATCTTTGTCGATAAGGAAAGCTTCCAGTTGATCAGTCTTGTTTCTCAGTGATCCGACGTTGGCATGAAGTATTTCAATGCAGGTTTCAATGTCATCATTGGTTCCTATTGATTTTTTACTGCAATTTTTTGTCCATTTATGGACACTAGTTTCTTCAGGTTTAAAATTTTGTTAAAATGAACTCTTTTGGCCAGAAGTCTGCATTTAGAAATGCAGTCTGCATATCTGCTGGGACACCCACTTTAAAAGAATTGTATCCTTGTTTACCTTTGGTTCTTAACTTTTCACATTCATAGGTTGTAATTCCATTGCTTAGCAAGTAGTCTTCAATTTTTTTATTTGTTCTATCTGTAGAAAGGCGTGATGCAAAGATCCATGAAAAATTGTTTGGAGTTACAACTTTAAGAACGTTATTATCTCTGTTTCCTTCAGTTGCATTTGGCCGCATTTTTGGGTCAAACTTTCTTTTATTTTTGTTCTTGACCAAGTGCCATTCGTTTTTGTTTGTATATGTTTCAGTTTCCGTAACCTCGGTTTGTTTTGGTGATTCCATAACCTTAGTTTCTTTTTTGTTTGTGTCTGCGCTGTCAACGTCAAATCGAGCGCTGTCATCTTTATTTAGTTTATTTGAACTACTGGATGATTGGACTATCTGCATAATTTAGCTGTGATGCTTGGTCGCGCAGGCGTAGTTTTCGTTGTCACCCTATTTGTTGGATTTCCCGGGCTTTTTTTGGTACCTTTTTTTGTCATCTCTAGATTTTTCACTTTTTCTTCTAGGTTGTTGATTTTTCCCTCCAAGACAGACTCATTATCTTCCAGGGATTTGATTCGGTCAATTAAGTGCTTCATCTGGACCCTTATCAAAGCGATTTCGGAAGAATTCACATTTGAGGATGAGGTTACCTCATTTTCATTTTCGTCAGAATGTACACAAACCGCACTTCTCTGCATCGCGGCTTATTTCAAACAGGCAGGATGAAAGATTAGCTTACACTTTGTACATCTATCATACGAAACAACGTCTTTCTTGCAATGTACGCACGATTTTTTAATTTTTTGTTGGTCCGAACTAACACTCGACCTTTCGTCGCCGGCCATCTTTGAAACACAATCTAAGTTGTGGCAACTCATTTCAAAATATAGGACACAAAAACACTTGTATTTCATTACATTAATCTAGTAGTACAACATTTGCGAACTGACATGTTTCAACAATGATATTACATATGTAACAACTCAACGTTAAAGTGCAAGCCTTTGCCACATGGCTTGCACGATCGTTAATCCCTCCACACCCAGCACATATTGAATAATCTACATTTCTCTCTATAATAATATGTAAAATCATTTTTCACGTTCAACATTCCCCAAGAAAAGGGCGGCGTCAGTGATATTTGTTTTATTTGTGATGGGCCTATGGCAAGGATAACGGGTTATATTACATATGTGGCAACTGAGCACATGCTGATCGCCCTGGGTGGAATAGTGCAAAAGATTATTGTCTGACCCTAAAATAATTGTTTTTGACGTTTTCTAATGCTTGGTTAAAAAGTGTTTGGGGTTTTGTACTTAAAATGGAGCATAAGAATATATTATTTTACTTTCACCAAAAAGAATTCTTTACTTTCAAATAAAGTTTATAAAATATCATGTGATTTTATTGCTTCTTCCAAAATATTAAATTTTATCGTCACAGCGGGTTCCGCAATATCTCCTAACGGTATGACGATAACACCCCCGAATGGATGGCGGTATTACTTCGTACCAATGGGGTAAAAATCGCCATTTGCCCATATTTTTGTTAACCTAGTTAATGTTACAAAACTGATGTTTTCTCTGCCGATTACTGTAGAAAAATAGCTAACCTAATCAATGATGCAGGTAATAATTTCATGTTTAAGAATTTCAAAACGTGTAAGTTGGTTGAGATGGCAATATTCCCCTTTTCTCCCCTAGGGAATATTTAACGTTATCATGATGCGATATGACCGATTTCACCGCGATCACAATGACGGTAAAAGAGTGTTAATAATCTCATTAAAGCTGTAAATTAATGTACATTGGGGTAATAAATAATCCTCACGTAAATAAAACGTTAATATCAATCAGTGTTTATCTGGTTGCATCAACGTAACCGTATAACTTCTACTATATACTTTAGTTTATAAGGCAATCGTTGATACGTATCAGTGTCATGGATGTTTAACGTGCTTATTTGCGTGACGATCGGTATTGTAAATAGTCATTACAATATATTTTCAGTAGGTACTGTAATAATTATTGGCAAATTGGCACTTTGAAAAATGTTTACATGTTTGCAGGGTATCCGGATTTCGCTATTATTTAGGGGGTAGGTGTATCTGGGTTTCGAGTACATATAGCATAATAACCTACAGTCTGCAGGTTATTATGACATTTTCTGGTTTATTATTGGCCTAGGCTGTTATTGAAAGTAAATAATAAAATATATTGACAAAAGATAAAGAAAAACAATTTCTTAAGTTAATATGATTGATATTAAAGTTATTAGTGAAGAAAAATATTTAATTCGTGCTCAATCGTGTGATTTGGTATTTAAAAATTTTTGGTTTTAGAAAGTGGCATTAAGAATATTTTGGGAGGTTATTCGGATGCGGAAGTTCCATCACATAGCGTTTGTTACGGAAAGGGTATGACCTGGATGAATTACCACCTACTCATGCAAACTCAGGTTCCACCAGTAATCACTTGCAATTCTAAGAGTGATATTCCTTTTTAGGTTTTAGCAAAGCAACAAGCAATGTGTTAAAAGCCTCCAACAATTTTGTGAAGTTATATGAATGAACAATGACTTTACGCCCTTCCCGCAGCTGTTTCTAACGTTCATGCTCCTAAAAACCACAGTAGCATTATATATGATGAAACTATGGTCTTAAGGAATTCTTAAGTTAATGATGTTTCAAGATAATATGCATGCCAACCACAAATATTTTTAAAATGGAATGTTAAGGTTCAATGTAACAACTCGAGAAGAAATTAAGACATTTTCAGGTGTAAATTAACCTGTTGAGAATAAAAAACTTCCCAGTATAAAATATTTTTCTTTAAGAGGGATGAAATTAAAAATCATTATATTTGAAATAAGACAAGAAACAGATTTACCTGACTGCTGGCAAATCTGCATTTTACTAACAATTCCAAGCATCCTAAAAAAGGTGAGCCGCATTTTAAGAAACTCCACATGTTTCGTTCCATGTTAAATATTTTGCAATCAACTTATAACGTTTGATATCATTTACCAATATATCAGACTTGTGATGGAAGAATGATAAAATATAAAGGACATAAGACTATGTACCTCTGCAAATCCTATCAAAAGAAGTGATAAAAGCTGGATTTTTTGCAAATATTATGTATGTGATTTTCAGATATATACAATGAAAATAGATGAACTAAATGAAAAATACCTACAAGAGCGAGTTACAATATATTTGAAAAGAAAGACAATAGGTTTTTGTGACGGCTATTTACCTACAATCGTTATTCTCTTGTTGCATTTGAAAATTGACGCACATTGGGAGAAAATATCAGTTAATCAAATAATTTCAAAGTTGACAAATGTATGAGATGCGGCGAAATTTAATGGAGAATGCTAACCGATAGCTTGGCGTTATTGAAATTGACATATAGGACAAATTGAGTCAATTATCCATCTTTAGTAGCAGATTACAAGAGATATATGATATTTGTCGACAATGCAAATTAGACGCGAGAACTCTTTATCATAACGTTCTTGCTCCAAACAGTATCTCTCTATGGGATGGGTGACCTGACAGTCAGAACATCAAAGTGTGGAACTGCATAACATCCGTTTGGTCACGTACGCCACTTCAGTCAAGTTTTTTGAACGCGTATTAAGCATTCGATTTGCAAGTTTGAAAATGGCCTATTTTATTAATTTACTTCATTAGAAGATTAGTTTACTTATATTCAGTAATTCGTCGGGTTTTTGTAAAACTAGAAAACAAGATTTTGTAGTAAAAACCTGTCAAGTTGTTAGTAAAGCGACGGTAATTTTATATGTATGGTTGGTTCTCCAAAGGTATGTTGAAAAAGTGTTACGCAATCAAATTGACAAGGACAGTTAAAAATGTATCATAAATTGTTTGGATATGACCATCATCAACGCTTTTATAATTTATCGTGAACGGCTAGATAAAAAATGTAAATGCATCTAAATAAATGTTCAGGCCGGGCTAATTGGTGCAACCTAGTGAAGAAATGGACGTTCACTAGACGAAATCCAATAAGAAATAGTACGGCGGTTAATCAGCGATATTGGGACCAACCTTGCATTTTTGAGTAGAGCACTGAGATTTGGCACAGTGGTAGTGCATACCCATACCTCACTTTTAAGAAGTGGAACCAAGTTTGCAATCATGGGAGAGCAGCGGTATAACGGGTTGCATACCTGCCAGGCGCAAATTTGAGAACACCGCTAAGCGAGCACGCCCGACCCTTTCTATGGATGAATGTCACTCACAAATAAGACGGGAAGTATTCTGGAATATAACTGCCATCCGCGTGGTGGCAGGTTGAATACCCTCTAGGCGCAGAAACTAATAAATCCGCAGGCAAGTACATATAAATAAAACATAATAATCGATGTATTTATTATTATTTTAACGTAATTTCGTCTTACTAGGAAATTCTTCTGCCGAGAAAACTGACGATTTATTCAATTTGAATAATCGTAAGTGCTCCACTAAAAGCTCTCAGCAGGCTGTCATGACTGTGGAAAACTCTAGGGTGAGACCAGTGCTTAAATTTTGTGATTGAGAGACTTGAACAAGGAACTGTGTTAATCCTTGAGCCAATTAAACGAAATAGGCTACTAATTTTTAGCGATTCTCCAGTTCCAAAGGACAACAATAAGAGCAAAGAGCCAAATTAAAGCATTGAAAACTACAAATGATCAGTAGATTGTACGTTGCAATCAGTAGAAAACGCCCGGCTAATTTCGACGAGTTCTTCAGCCACGAGAGCCACGAATTTTCACCAGCATTCTCAAGCACAAATGGCAATACGAGGTCTAGAGGTAAGTCAGAGGTTTTGAGTCAATATCTCGCTTGCTCGTCTAAATCTGCAGCAGAATGCTTCCAATGCCTAAGCCAAGATTTTGGATGGAGGAGTAATTAAACACTTGATGAAGCCGGGTCATTGTCTCATTTTCTCTGACTTTGTTAAAAAAACATTCCTGGCATTCATTGAAAGGAGGGAATGTTCTACGGTTTCCCGATTGAATATAGTTTGGGATTTGTAAGTACTTTGAATTAGAAGCTTTTAATACATACAAGATACGTTGTTTGAGTTTAACATAAGTATTATTTGATCAAACAGGTCCCTTAAGAAAAACCTGAAGGCGCTGACCTGCGAGAAAGGAGGAATCGGTCCCCAGCTAGAGATAGACACCAAAATGCCAGCTAACTGGAAGAGCTTCCTTCGGAATTCCGAAAACAGAACTGATCTGTATCGCATTCTGGCTAGGAGCATATCTGTTACACACCAAAAAAATAAGTCCATTCTTGTGTCTACATCTGACAACTCCATAAAGTCAAACCATGCGGATGTTAATATCACTAGACTTACTCCATGTAACCATGAAGAAGCCGACTCTCGCATGTTTGTGAATCTGGCTCATATGCTAAAATATGGATGCGGAAAGGTTCTGATTAGAACATCAGATATAGATGTGATTGTGTTAGCTATATCATGCTGGACCAAACTATAAGAGGTTGAGGAGTTATGGATTCAGTTAAAGACTAGTAGTAGGTAAGTATCTATCTATTCACGAAATCTCGTCGACATTAATTATAACACTAAAATCATTTAACTAATTATTTCTTAGCAGGGCCAGCATTATCTACTTTAGTTCCAGTATTCCATGCTCTCTCATATTCTACAAGATTGAAAATAATACCGCCTCGATTGTCTTAAAGCTGCACCCTGAAGTTGCCCCTTTCTTAGAGATGCTGATGCAAGGAGAGGTAGAGGATGCAAAGCCTGGTATACATGGCTATGTATGACCCCTGAGTATTCATATCTATAGATACTAATAAACGTAGGACCTCGGCTTTACCACAATTTAGCTCTATTCTTTTTTTTTAATGCAATTTACAGTGTTAAGCAGTACGAAAGCCTCACCAAATGCCGTCGGGCGCTCCTCGCTAAGGGAAGGGAAAACCCCTAGACAGCATTTTTTCCTAGATCTCCAAATTTTGAAGGCTTCTTACTAGGCGCAGAAGGCCAGACAAGCGGTCTCCCCAATCCTGAACGACTTGAACCTGCTATCACCGTCAGCACAGAATAACTCTTGGCTATTCTATGACCGTCAGTATGCGGCTGGAAAGCCGGCCTGGAAGGATGGAAGTTGCTCTATAGAATTAACCGCACAAGAGGCTTGTAAAGAAACGCTTAGGTCATGTAATGGGAAATGCAACTGCGCTAAATCTAAAGTACTTGGCCATGAGTTTCGTAGTTACCCGTGCCCTAAGGACTTTAATTATTAATGTCAAACAAGTGCCAAAGTCTGATATTTATGGCTCAAATTTGTGACCTAATAGATTTTGTATTATTACATTCTGTGATTACGTCTAGAAAAATGAATAATATCATCCATTAATAACGACATGGAATTAATGCTAAACGCTTTAAATGATGTTGTTAAACTGTCTGTTTGCATTAAATCCAGCTTTTCTTAATCTTATAATTTTCTGTCCATCTTACAACTGAGGTAACCTAAAGTTGTTTTGAGATTAATATATTTATGAGAATACCAATTTAAAAACTTTTTCTCTTTTTAAAAAGTGTATGAGTCCATTGGGAGCTGATGTATTTATATTTTGTCTGTGGAAATGGAGTGACTTACAAAAATCCCTAGCTTAACACTACAAAATCGATTTCAATAGTTTCTGCGCCTAGGGGATAGGCAACCTGCCACCACGCGGCTGGCACATGGTCCCGTTACGTTTCAGAACCCCTCCCGTAATATTGGTGAGTGATAGTTACCCATAGAAACGGTCTGGTGTGCTCGTTTGGCGATTTTCTCACATTTGCCCCTGGCAGGTATACAATCCGCCATATCGCTGCCCTCCCGTGGTTGCAAACTTGGTTCCACTTCTTAAAAGTGAGGTATGGGTATATACTACCACTGTGCCAAATAGCAATGCTCTACTCAAACATGCAAGGTTGGTTTGACTAACCGCCATACTAAAATAAATTTGTTTAATAAACAAGTTTTTTTTAGAAAATTAAATCGAGTCATCTGTCAGATTATGAATCATCCAGAAGAACAACTACAGTACCAAACTTTATCACGGTTCTAGACAAAAATTTTCCAGAAAACGCATGCCTTATTATATGGAACGTTGTTTCTATTAAAATATACCACATTCTCCATTTTGGAATACGTTTTATCCTAAAATTGCTTCCGCAAGGGGTTAAAATAGTTTGCGGTATATTTGAAATATAGAAAAGAAGGGACAAAATGGCATATTGTTTTCATAAAACTTTAATTTCAGTAGTAAAAACGATCAATATATGTAACATATATCTTTGACACATTAGCTTTTCATGTAAGAAAACACTGGAAATAAAATTAAGATATACAAACTTTAAAGCTTAATAGCAAAACGTAAATCAAAATCATTTTGTCACTAAATGGACAAAATGACATATGTACAATGGATAAAATTACATACTTGGACAGAAGCACATAGTTCGCAAATAAACATTTTTACTTTTCAAGTACGTTGCGCAAACACTCCACTAGTTCTCACCGGGTTTAAATGCCAATATAAATAAGTTCTTGCAAAAAAATCAGGAGCTGTCGTCATTGTCAATTTGCGTATTAATTATACATGCACCTTTATCATCATTGTCATTATCCCCATTGCAGCCAAGTACAAGTGACATTTCGCTCTCTTGTTTTTGAGCTAATTTAAGACTCATTTTTGGCTTATACCTTCACATGTTTGGTGGCTGCAGAAGTGAGAACTATCTGCTGATGATCCAGGATCCACCATAATACAGATTCTTTCATCTAATGAGGTGAATACATTTTCATTATTATAAGATATTGAGTTCTGTGATATCTGTATGGGTGCATGTTCAGCAGCCATTATCGAAACAGTAGTTATCTCAGCAAACTTATAGTTTGAAAGATATTGGAAATAACGGACCAAAGTTCTTTGCTATACACGCCAGATAAATACCCATTTGTAGGTGAGTGACTACACGCTCTGGATGAAGCCTTTGCCACCTTAATATTTCCTAATTGAAGTAGATTTTATAGGCCCATAAAGACATACGTCGTCCGAAGGTAGCATACGGTGAGTGCAATGTGGTGGCAGACATAATCTGATTATATCGTTCTGTTTGGTGTATGTCAGTCATTCAATTCCTTTGCGACTAGAGTGACCATCGATGGTGGGAATAACTTTTTCATCAACACTAGCCAAAGCATAGGTTTGGTAATATTTCAGCCGTTTCATAAACATCTCTGTTGTCAACCAACCCTATTTTTGTGCAATTCCAAGAGTGCTTGTTAGTGCTCCATCCAAAAGCAATTTTTTAAACCTTTATCGGTAATACAACAGTTCTTTGCATTCTTGTGTCAAATAGTAGCAACATAGATCCACGTTCAGCACTTGTTATAAGCATCTGTCCCGCTTCCGACCAACTGTTGCTAAAATTTTCTGAGGTCTCTCTTTTGTTAATCCTCTTGGTACAAAGAAATAAGTTTCTAAAAATTTTTGATATGCCTGAAGAATTTCTCAACTTGCGGTTTATTGAAAGCCGCTGAAGTCAGTCAGTGGGAAATATATATTTTATGCCCAATCGGTAAGCCAACTTTTGAACGTCTTTACGAATTAAACCAAAATGTCGTATTTATAATAATTTTGAATAATCAACTAGCTGTCTTTCAATTGGCGGGGGAACAGTAGCTTTATACCTTCATAGTCCTTTACCAGTGGGATTTAATGTTTTGCTATTTGCTATTTCCTAACTCATTTACTCTAAGAGTCGCCACCAAATCTCTTAGGAGCTAAAAGCAAACCCGTTTAATTTTATTGAACAGTGTCCGTTACATTATTTTTCACTGACACATGGCTCCGATATTGCCGATTAGTTTTTAGTAGGAGAGCTAGTGAACCATCCGAGTAACCCGTTTCTCACAAAGCTAGACATTTTTTAACTTATGTTTTATTATCGGTCAATTATGAAAATACGAATCTGGCAGGCATCTCGCGGTTGCGTCATCATCCCTTAAATTTTTGAAAATGTAAAAAAAATTTTTTTTATCTTCTCCTACAAGGCTACAATTTTAATAGGTTGTAATTTACATAAGTTTAAGTGTAAACAAAAATTGACAACCTATTTTGAGGGTTGAAAGTAAGTGCCAGACGATAGCAAAGTTGTCATCGGGATAGTAATTCAAAACCTGCTCCCACAAGGCTGAAATTTTAAGGGCATATTCTATCAATAATTTAAACAGTGCATGTAAGCAGCCAGCCTATTTTGACGGTTGCAAGTGTCTGCCAGACGAGTATATAATAGTCAAGACGCTCGAGCGCAACTGACTTGTTCGAGTTCCAATGTCAGAAAAAGAGAATATGCTGTATTATATTACGAAGATACGATGAAGGATTACTGAAATTAAAGAAAAACAGAGTTATATGTTAAGTATAAATGTTTATTTATGTTAACAATTATTTATTATTGAAACTTATTAGTTGCCATAGGTCTTTGTACATTATTATGGCAACTATTAGTCTTCATCTTCTGAACCAAAATGATAATTATCTATCGTTTCATCGTTTTCTGGAAAAGAAATTAAAATTTTTATTAATAAAATGGAATGAGGGATTTTTTTTTACATACAAACACTATGCGTAAAAATAAAACACAAAAATTATTTACCTGACTCAATGTTATTAGATTGATCGGATTGTAAAAGAGCAGTGTTATCCTCATACCGGTTGTATATATATTTATCATCATCAATAATCCATCCATTATTCTCTGGTGCTTAACGTTGTAGGTACTTTAAGATTGGCATTACTCCATATACTCGTTATATATTGTGCGGGTAGAAAATGCTCATGTAATTCGGACTGACACGGTGGTAAAATCGATGAATCGTAATTTAAATATTTTTTATTAAATGGTTCATTTTAATTTTTGGTTTATAAGTGATCATAAATTTATTATATCTTATTTCGTTAACAGCAACTCCTTTGCTGCCATAAATTTCACAGACAAATTTTTCAATAACTGGAAAAATTTCACAGCTACGCCATGTTATATAAGCACTCCCTAAGTTTTTTGAGCTTTTTGATTTCTAAATTTTTCTTAAGAATTGAAAAAGGCCGTTTTTTCCCTTTTTTGAAAAATGATTGTAGTCACCGGTCAGTGCATGAAATTATTCCAAAAAAATGTGCAATGGTCCATATTTCCAAGCATTATAATTAAAATATCAGTATGTGATGATTTAATTAAGATATTCAGATTGTCTTCATTGATTTGTTAAATGTGTTGTATAATTTTTGTGTCTGCTTCTTCGTGATTTATGCAAGACAAGTTATCATTAAAAATCGAAACAACTGAATTATTTTTAACTACATAATTATGACAATGCATTTTATTGTTTTTTTGGCAAATATCAAGTCTGCATATGACACAAATTATATTCACTGCTTCCATAATTAACACTAGTAGTAAAAATTTATAAGTATTAAATTATTATTATAATTTTTTAATAGATTTGTGCCAGCTTATTCACTATCAGCTAGTCATCTTGCGGCGGCATCCTTTGATTTGGGAAAGTGCCGCGCAAATTTTAGAAGAGGGCCATGACTCAATATTGTTTTAAACGTCTGGGCATCTGATTAATACTTTTGACAGTTCGTTTAACTTAAAATATACTTTTTTATCGTCTAAAAATAATTTTAAATGGCAAAATTGTATAAAAATCCGAAATTTCGGACATTTTAGGGCGATAGCCGTGGGCTTCGGACGAATTTTCGAGGATTTTGAAGCGAAAATTAATTTTATATTTAACCGTCTATTAAAAATACTGATGCGCACTCGGCCACCGCGACTGTGGACACTCCAACTTTCCGATTTCGGTAGAGAGGACTAGCTGGTAGTGGATAAGCTCTGCCGTTGCTGACTGCGTTTTAAATGATCAGCTGGTCTTCCCGGTTCCTTCAGCTCACTCGCTCATATAGATACGTCTCACCATCTGATGCGCACTAACTTTTTCTTTTAAATTACTGTTGGAATGCCTCTGCACGATAGATGTATTCTCTCTTTCTGACATTGGAACAAGTCTGTTACGCTCGCACTCCCATCGAGCGTCATGACTATTATATGCTCGTCTGGCAGACACTTGCAATTGTCAAAATAGGCTGGCTGTTTACATGTACAACATGTACATGACAACTTTGCTATCGTCTGGCACTTACTTGCAACCCTCAAAATAGGTTGTCAATTTTTTTTTACACTTAAACTTATGTAAATTACAACGTATTAAAATTGTTGCCTTGTGGGAGAAGATTAAAAAATTTTTTTTTTTACATTTTCAAAAATTTAAGGGATGATGACGCAACCGCGAGATGCCTGCCAGACTCGTATTTTCATAATTGACCGATAATAAAACATAATTTAAAAATTTTCTAGCTTTGTGGAAAACGGGTTACTCGGATGGTTCACTCGCTCTTTGACTATTTGTTTATATCACAGCGCAGCTTGCTGGCTGTATTGTCTATGAGAGAATATAAATAATGACAGTTTTCTGACCTGTTAAATTTTAACGGAAGTCTTGAGGTCTGCATACAGACTGAAGGATCTCGGTCACCTAAGGAATAACAAGAGTTTGAAGAAACACACTAGAATTTGGAAGTGGGCAGTTGATAATTGCCCAGAGCTTTTAATGAGTAAGGAAAATATGCTACCCGCTATCAAGTAAACCACTTAAATTTCATATATCTGATAGGGATGGATACGTGGTGAGGAATGGATTGCAGCCAACGCCGGGCTAATGGGCCTAGAAACCATAGGGGCGACAGTTGTATTTGCCTTGGGGACTTAAACAATCGTATTCCATGCCAAAATCTTCAACTGCGAATACAAGAACCTGTTAAACGTATTCAAAAGAAAGCACATCTATATTTGCTCGGACAGCAGAGCTGCTCTGTCGACCCTTAAGTCTGATAGAGTTCATTTTGCGCTGGTGTTTGAGTATAGGATCGTCTTGATGGTCTTGGCTGGGCAAAATAGGGTCAGTCTCGTATGGGTCTGGCACACTCGAATGTCCCGAGCAACGAGTAAACCGATCGTCTGGCAATCCCTCCAATGGAACCTGAACCTATAATAGGTGTATACTATAGTACGGCCGCCTCCATTCTACGGAGCGGAATGAATGAGAAACCAAGGATCTATGGCTGATTATTCCAAGAATCAAGCCGGCTGGGCTTCTCTTGGAAGATCCAGAATCTAGCAGGCTG
>JAEQML010068143.1:0-18499 GCA_016904865.1 Pissodes strobi | reverse complement strand
TACCTGAGCTAAATTGCGCAATAAATTAAGTGGAGGAAGACTACAAGACTTTAAGTGTCTGCGCCTTAGGTTACCACGGGGAGAATACATTCATTGTAGATTTTTTATTTTAGTTTAAGGGGTACATTTTTGTCTAGGACATGTTTTAACTTTCCATATGCCGCCCATCCTAATTTGATTCGTCTCTCTATTTATATGTCCTGTTTTTGTTTTGTTAGGCTTACCGATTGTCCGAGGTATATGTATGACTCTTCTTTTTCTATTGATTATCCCTGGATAGTTAGTGTGTTATGGTCCATACTTTCGTCGGTCATGTATTTTGTTTTGGTTGTATTTATTTTTAGGCCTACTATTTCTGTTTCTAGCTTTAGGTTTTTTAACATTTCTTGTAGTTCCTTCTCGTTTTGAGCAAATAATAAAATGTCATCTGCAAATTTTAAACTATTCAGTTTCTCTCCTTGTATGGTAATTCCTTTGTCGCACTAGCTGAGGTTGCCGAATACTTCAAGCACTAAGGTAAAGAGCTTTGGCGAGATAATATCTCCTTGCCGTACTCATCTGTTGATATTCACTTTATTAGTTGTATCATGTAATTTGACTTGTAAAGTAGCTGGATGTGCTTGTATCATATTTATATATCTTTGATCTATTCGTGCCGTTCTCAATGATCTGATCATGCTCCAGTATTCTATAGTATCGAACGTTTTTCTGAAGTCTATAAATGCCATCCTGAGAAGTAACTTGTATTCGTGAGTTTTTTTTTTCTATTAGGAGATTAACTGAATGCAGATGTTCGATTGTGCTAAAAGTTTTTCTGAAGCCTGTTTGCTCTTTAGTTAGATATAATTCGAACTTTTGTTCGAGTCTGTTTGTCAGAATTCTTGCGAATAATTTATATATGGGCCGATAGTTCTCGAGGTCGACAGGGTTTCCTTTCTTGTATATTAGAATAACAATTGTGTTCTCCCATCGTTTCGATATTACTCCATTTATCTGACATTTGTTAAAAAGCTCCCGTAGTTCTTCTTTAGTTTTTAGGTCACAGTTTTTAAGCAATTCTGGAAGAATGTGGTCTTCCCCTGGTGCTTTGTTCTTTTTCATCTTATTTAGTGCTTCATCTATTTGTTCTAGAGTTATGTCAAGTAGTTCTTCGGAGTTTACATTTATGATGGCTTTCTTGGTGTTTCGGTTTTCCAGCACGATTGTTTCGTTGGGGATTTCGGTTTCATAGCGACCTGCATAGAATTGTTTAGTAACTTGTAGTATTTCTTTTTTGTCGGTGACGTTATTTTAGCAGCTGTATGATTTCTTTTTTTGGGACGTTGTTTTTCTGAAAGACTTTGATACCTTCGTTTTTCTCGATTAATTGTTGTACCTGTTTTGTTTGGTAGTTGTTAATATCTTGTTTTGCCATTTTCCTTACTGTTTTATTTGTTTCGACGTATTCTATCGTTTCCGTTTTCCCTGTTTTAATTAGTTCTCTTCTTTTCTCCAATAATTGTTTTGTCTCTATTGATAATTTATCTTGTTTCCTAGGCATGGGTTTTGTCAGCTGCTTCTAAGATGGTTTGTGTGATTTTGTTGTTTGTTACGTCTATATTGTCATTTTTCTGGTCGTATCCTTCCAATGTCTTCCCCAGTTCTGCTTTATATACGTGATTGTTCTCTTTGAGCTTATTGATGTTTTTGTTTGTTTTCTGCTTTAGTCTCTCGAATTTCAAATTAAATTTAACTTTACATCTAATCATTCTGTGGTCACTTCCTGTTGAGAATTGGTTTACCACATTATACTATGTTTTTATGCTGTGTGAGTATGTAATCGATTCGATTTGTAAAATGTGTTGGCTGCATACATTTTTTCCTTTTTTAAGCTTACTAGTGTCTGTCCTCTGTCATTTCGCAATCCAAGTCCGTACTCTACTACGCAGGTTTCTGAGTTATCCTGCCTTTTGCCAAGTCGCATGTTGTTTTGTCTTGAGAAATGCTTTGAGAGACTTCTTCATAGAAGCTTTCAACTTCTTCCTCGTGGTCACATGTTGTGGTGTATGCCTGGATGAACTTTATACTTGTATTTCTATCGAGTTGTATAGTGTTATATAAATTATCCTTTCGGATATTGCTTTCATGGTCCTTATGATGTGTATCATTTTCCTGTGTATGTATTCCAACGCCTCCTAGGGTCTTCTCTTTATTTCCTTTGTGGAAAAGGACATGTCCGGATTTCAATACGCAGTCTTCTCCCTTGCGCCTTATTTCTGATATTCCCAGAATGTTTCATTTGATTTTCTCCATTTCGTATTCCAATTCGACCAGTCTTTCTTCACTTCCTAAGGTGTACGTTGTACGTCGCTATATATATTTTACAACAAACTAAAGTTACACCAATAATTACGTTCTTATAAGGCAAAAAGCGACAACCCAGATACGAAAGAACACGTTAACAAGAGGTAAACAAAAAAAAATCTTGCCTCGTCCGCCATGACGAGGCAAAACTAGCCCGGCCAATAAAAATCGGTACATCGATTGTCACCACTGTCTTATATAAAGTCACTGTACCAATTTAATACCTACCGAGTACCGCGCCATCTATGAACAAGACGCTAACGTCCCCAAATGATGTTCTAACAATCGATACTAGAAAAGCATTAAAAACAGAGTTTCATCCACAATACCGAAACAGAATTTTTGCACTCGACGTCAATCAGGATGAAAATACAAAATATGTTTCGATACCGTATAATCTTCAGTACCCCAAAAAGTTTTTAAGGAAGTAGGTTTAAAATTAGTATACCAGACTCAGTTTAACATTAATAAATTATTAGGTGGACTAAAGGATAAAATTTAAATATTAGAAGAAGTGGAATATATGAAATTGGATGCATGGATTGTAACCAAAAAATATGTTGGGCAAACTAGAAGATCTATACAAACGAGATTCAAAGAACACATAGCTCATTTAAAGTATGGTAGAACAGAAAAATCAAATGTTGCCGAGCATGCTTTTGATAATAATCATAGAATAACAATTAAAAAATTTAAAATTAATTCATAATGTAACTGATAGGAGATGATTAGACGCATATGAAAGTATGGAAATTATTAAATGTAAGAATAGTTTAAATAGAGATAGAGGGCCTATTCCGTATAGTCCATTGTATTGGTTGATCAAGCGTGACTAGCGGGATTCCAGGATTGGTTCTTTTTAGTTCCGCTTGATTAAACAAACAGTAGAGTTGGTAGATTTTTATTTTAGTTTTAATCATCTCCTGATGATGCTAACATGGTTAGCGAAACGCGCGTCGAGTGCAAAAATTCTGTTTCGGTATTGTGGATGAAACTCTGTTTTTAGTGCATGTTGCCGAAGGTTCCAAACCCCAACGTAGTAGGAAAGCATTGCCTACATATTATTTATTCTTACAACATAATCAACTGTCTTGCGGGACAATGGAGTGAGTAGGATAAAAGTGTATAAAAATAGAAAATATTGAATTTGCAAAGACGAATTTTGTTAAAAATAAGTGTTACTTTTAAATATATTCCAGTGGCGTAACAAGAATAAGGAACAAAGCTTCACTGTCCCATTACAGTTGATTGAATTTTTTTATCATTCTACTAATTTTTCACTTCGCGCATGGCTCTCTGCTCGCTCCTGAGGCGCAACCAAACAAAACTAATCCAAACTAACTCAAGGCATGCCCAAAATGAAAAAAAAAACTGAATTGATACTGTCAGAAATTTTACTCTTTTGCACACGTGAAACTCTATTTTATTTTAATATGAGTTTTCGCAACGTAAAATGTAATGTACTACACTTTTATAGGTCACAGTTGCATTCTTAGGTAGTGTTTCAGATTCGATCTTGGTCGATTTTCTAAACAAACAGAGATGTGCTCGTAGGCAGTATATTAACCATAGGGGCTAGTTCTAAAGTGACCTTACCTTGTAAATAAAACAAAGACCTTTAGCATTATATGAATATTTTAATTGTTATTTTACTTGAAAACAACTGAAAGCTCATAAATAAACAAAATATAAACATTGAATTACTATATGTAGTCTGTGCTACGATATGGACAACATCAGTCGATGCTACGTATTAACATTGCAGGAATATCACAAGAATAATACCTTAAAAGCTAAAGCATTGCATAAACAATTATAATGTTAAACAAATATATGATTATAAACAATATGTTGCAGCTAAGTACAGTTAAATGCTCATTAAAGTTCCTGCGGAACTGCTACGTATGAGCTCGGTTAGCTGAGATAATTTTGAGATGAAATACAATAATATACAAGCAATAATGACAGGATAAATATTACCTTAATGTCCACCTATAAGCTACTATGTACACTATGTTCACAGTTGATGAGAAATGTTCAATGTTCAGCAGTTTATCTTCCAACACTGGGGAAAGTTACTTTAAACAACACTTGCTAAGCCTCTTGCTAGCTTCACATATACAATGTGATTCAGTTTCTTGCAAATAAGAATGACTTGAACGTAGTGGTTTGAGATGGTATGCAGTTATATATGCATATGGTATGACATGGATGCTTTGTGAAATGCGGTTTTTTGGTATACGCTTAAATTATTGTAAAACATGCTATGCAGGTAGCATAGGTAAGCTGAAATCTGCGTAGGGGATATAGCATTTGTGAGATCTTGAGAATATCGGCAGACAAGTGCTGGGTAGTCCTTATATGAGAATAAGGCCAGAGTATAGCAACCCAGTGTTATACTCTGATAGAGAATAGAGAATGTTGAGAACCCATGGACAAGACCAATGGGAACGCTAGTACAGGGATGGTACCGCGTTTGAGAGAATGTGAATGTAAACGTGTGAGTTTACTTACTTGAGATTCGATAAAAGACTCGATTACTTGTGGATCGAGACAAGACTTAATTGATCGATTGTAGAACTCCCATGGGCGATTGCCATGGAGGATGCTAGTAGAGCGATGGTACAGCGTCACACTGACTAAGAGATTAATGGCAGACAAGGTGCCGATAAATACCTTTTCTTGTAGGCTTGAGATGACGATGGCTAGGCTGGATAACACAATGTCACTTGAGTAAAGAACTAGAGAGATTAGGAGGTCTCAAAACGTGAAAACTTGCCCGGCATGGCGGCTTGGCGCCATGCCGGCAGGAATAGCGCCCTTAGCGCGTGCTTACTTGGGTGAGAGTCGAGATGCTACTAATACTAGAACGTGAGAACTAGATCAACTCGAAGGAGTTGTCAACGCCCCTCGTCACCGCCCCTTCTGGCGGGATAATCTACATCCTCCGGAAATAGAAAAGGCAATAATGTAAATATAGAGATATTGTGTAAAAACTTAGCATGATCGGTTGGGTTAGGGCCCCCTAGGAATTCCTAAAACTTCCTAGCTATAATGCTAGGAAGTTTTAGGTTGGGTGAAGTGGCTATCCTGTAGGATGCGCTGTGATTGGTCGACTCGGCGTAGGATACGCGAGCGGGGTCAGATGAGTAAACGTTGTTACAACAGATGGCGCTACGAATATCGCCGGGGTCAATGAACTCTATTACAACTGGAACGCGCACGCATATGACAAACGACATTAAAATTTGAGGCCAGTCCTGTCTTGGAGAGAGACAGACGTTCGTGAAGGGAATGCGTTGTTCTTCGAACTTGGTTTGGTTTATGGTTAAATTGAGAATTTTCTTTGTTACAACTCGTTTATTTCGTTTTGATACCGATTTTAAGTAAAATAATCATCAAGAACTGTTTAAAAATGGTTGTATATTGTTGTGCTTATGGATATACCAACGAAAGAACACCACGAACGACGCTACGCTTTCATAAGTAAGAATTAATAATCCCAATTCCCTTAACTAAAACATATTAAGCTGTTTGGGTTAACATTATGTATCTTTTTAGTTATTTCCGTTTGTAATAATATTATTTATGGTTGTAAGTTGCAATGATAATAGAAAATATGGTTTTTAGATTTCCATTTTCACGACCTGATGTTCTTTCATTGTGGATTAGAGCACTTCGGTTGGAAAACTTTAAACTATCTGTTCATAATGTCATATTATGTAGTGATCATTTTACTGAGGACAGTTACTTAGAAAGTTCTTTAAATAAGAAGCTGTTGAACAAAGATGCAGTACCTTCCATCTTCCAGTTTCCTAAGCATTTAAAAGTAGAACCACCTAAGCCAAGAGGGAATTTAATTCGAACAAGTATACCCGAGAGTATACCATCAACATCAGCTCATGTTAATGAAATTGAAGTATCTGAGGTAAACATATAAAAAAACGATTTGCGTAGGTTTAAATTTTTTTTTCCTGGTTACGAGTTAAAGAAAACTAGAAAGTACTTAGTGTTGTAAATGTAACCTCGAATGTACATAATTTCCACTTCATCGGTCATTTTATTATAATACAAATAGAGTTTATTGTATACTTATATTTATATATTTTTATTATTATTTTAGGATAGTTCCACGTCACTTACGCAAGGAAATCTTGTACCGAAGTTAAAAGGTATAGAAGGAAAATTCAGAATCTTAATCAAAAAATCAGAAGAAAATCTAAGAAAATCCAGTCAATGAAAGATTTAATTAAAAAAAATTTCAGATGTAAGACTGATTTGGAAGAGACACTGATGAATAATTTTGAAGGGTTTTCATTGGAAATGTTTCGCAGTGAGTTGAAAAATTCTAAAGTTAGGGCAACACAAAGAAGGTATTCTCCAGAAATGAAAGAGTTTGCTTTAACTTTATATTTTTATTCTCCTCGGGCCTATGAATTTTTAAGACAAAAAATTTGTTTGCCTCATGCTGGAATGCTGAGAAAGTGGCTTTCTGTATTTAATTGCGAAGAAGGATTTTTGCAAGAAGTTTTTGACTTTTTAAAGGTACAGGCAGAAAAAAATTACTATTTAAATGATGTTAAGTTTAGTTCTTGACTCCATGGCCATAAGGTGTCAGATTGTTTATGACAAAAAACAAGATACACATTGTGGCTATGTAAATTTAAGAAATGTAGCACCCATAGATTCGCAAGAATTAGCTACAGAGGTTTTGGTTTTTTATGATTGTGTCATACACAACAAATTTTAAATGCCCAATAGCATATATGTTTACAAACAAAATAACTGCCATTTTACAGAAACAATTCATACAAGTGGCAATTCAAAAATTATTAGAAATGAACATTAATGTTCGCTCAATAACTTGTGATGGATGTATTTCAAATATTAAAAGTTTTTCTCTGTTAAGATATAAAATAAATTCGCTCAACATAGAACCAAAATTTCAAATTGCAAAACCTCATTTAGACTCGCCCCAAAATGTTTCAGAAGTTTTTGGTATTTTAGATCCTTCTCATGTAATAAAATTGCTTCGAAATTAGATACCATTACATAATGGATTACTTTATGCCCGTGCGGGCATAAAGTCCACTTTATGGCCCGTGCGGGCATAAAGTACACTTTATGGACTCAAATAATTGAATTGAATTCGTATTTTTTTAAATATTTACATATTATGAATGCAATAACGAACTAGTATGACATAAAAGTTTGTATGCACCACGGGTATTAATAGATGTGTACGCCCTCGGGCAACTTATAAACCCTCTGGCCAAAGGCCCTCGGGTTTGTAGCATTGTCGCTGTCAGGGCATAAACATCTACTTAATACCCTTGGTACATAAATAACTATTATTCTACCACATATGAAATGGTATACATATTATAATGTAATATGTGTAGGTATTAATACTATTATAGTTTTATTATCAATGATAGTTCATTAAATCATTGTTTTCCATGTTGTAGGATATAGATTTTATTCGTTTCATGTAGGTACTCATTATTTGTATTTTTAAGTAAGAGATAATAAAACATTGTAAAATCTGCTTATTGTTATTATTGGTTATGCCTGTGAATGCTACACCCAAAAACACCTCAAAACATACCTATGTATAGGTACCTACATATTAATTTCATTTCTTGGTGACTCGTAACCAAGAAAGATCTGGAATGCTCACATTCAAATAATTAAAGAAAAAATTGTAAGGAAACAGTTATTATTTATTATAAACCACGTATTTAGTCATTTAGGCTTAGCCCTATAGGCCCTAGCTACCTAAACCTATTATTATTTTACACTAGGACAGAGCAGTAAGGTCCATATAAGTTTACTCTGCTATTTTTGCATTTTTAATATAAATAAAAACATTCAAGGAAAAAATGATTGGTTATTATCCTTTTTCGAACTTCATTACATAATTATCAAAATGAATTATTTGATTTTTAAGTCTAAAAAACGTATTTTCTGCTTTTGAAATTGTTAATACATCATTTTGTCATTTAGCTGCACGGGTGCGATAAAGACAGATTACCCTTCCGCGGCAGCGGTCCTTTTCTAACAATTGGCGTCATTTTTGATTTACGTATAGAGTTCATTGGTTGCCTTTTCTGTAGAAAGCGCTGTGATTGGTCAGATGCCTTTCGAGGCCGCTTTACTTTTAGCTTTCTAGACTGCCTGATGCAATGGATAAACGTTGTAACAAGAGATGGCGTGAGTAGTATCGCCATGGATTTTAATTTCGTTGGAATGCGAGGACAGTGGCATAGAATGTTAAAATTGTACAAAATTAAATCGTTAGATTTGAAACGTGTTCAAAACGGTTTTTGAACAGGTAGCATCAAAATTCAAAAACTAATCTGAAAAATGACCGTGATTTTACTAGTAGGTATTGCAAATGGTCAATATTTTACCTACCTATGTTATCAATGTTATTCATATTTTTTATTACTTACTCTTTGAAATCCTTGACTCACTTCTTAAACCACTCTACTGCCTACTGTTTAAATCATGGGGATATGTATTTACGATCTGGATTTCTCGAATAGGGAATGAGAAATTAGGACAGCTACCTCGAGAGCAAGTGTATAAGAAGTACTTTTTCTATGACCATTGGAAAATAAACAACTTTCATCACACTTTACCTGAGCCGAAAATATTATGTGTACCTACTTCTGTAGTTTGAAATATATTGGTGCAACTGGCCATAGTTACGCATATCATAGCAGAATATTTCATTTTGTGAGTTAGGCATTAAAGAAAAAAAAAATAAATCCGTAATAAATAAATAATTAATAAATATGCATATTATTTACCTACATTGATATTGTATAATTTATTACCAATATGCTTGCTTATCTAATATTTGCTAAATAGTAAACATTTGCGCAGCATTCCGAAACTTGCTGAAATTGCTGTTTTTCAATAACTCGCATTCCAAAACTTAATTTTTGACAGATTTTACATACAATTTCTTCCAAAAATGAAGGTTTGGAATGAAAGTTACTCAAAATAGCAAATTCGGAGAGTTTCGGAGCGCTACTCTATTTCTATTTGAAAACAATAAAATTTTAAACCAGACATCATTTGAACGGCCCGCCAAAGATTAGTTCAATGACTACATCGCTATGGCTGATTAGTTATTGTGCTAGATCTAGCTCTAAGTTATATAAATCACTTTTCTATGGATTCCTCTTGCTTACCTCTTGCTAAGGCCTCGACTCCGTTCTCTGTAACGTTGCTGCACCAGCTAACGTTCACGTGAGTTAGGTTGGGACATCCGTCGCTCAGCGCTTTCAGTGCATGGTCCGTGATCATTGGACAGTTGTCCAAATTGAGTTTCTGGAGCTTGGAGCAGTGTCGCGAGAGGGCGTTGCACGTGGTGTCCGAAATCTGCACGAAAAAAAAATATTTTAACAGCATTGCTTCAGGAATTGATTTAAAGTTATACTATATTCACCTTTTTCACTCAATTAAATATTGTACATATTCCTAAGTTCCCCGCACGTTGAAAGAACGTTTCGTACCTTTTTGCATGCGTTTAAATTGAGATCCTCGACATTTTGGCATAATTGAGCTAACGTTTTCATTGAGCCGTCCCCTATAGACTGGCATCCCCTCAAGGACAGTTTTCTTAAAAATCCACCACATCTTCGAGATATATTTTCTATAATGGGACCCTAAAACATATGGAGAAAAAAATCTTGTTATGTCCGAGAACATAAATGCAACCAACTGCTTGTTATGCTAACCAAGAGAATAATTTCTTTAGTGACATAAAAATTCTAAAAGTAAAAGTGAAACTTTGAAAAACCGCTTTGAAGTTTTTCTCTGCAATTATCAAAATTGAGATTCATTCTAATTCACCTAAATAATAAATCAATAAATGAATTAAAGTAAAATTGTTTGGTCATTATAGGTATGTAAATATGTAATGCTTATTTTCGTATAATAAATGTGTAATTAGTAATTACAAGTATATATCCCATAGAGAAAAAATTCAAAATTTCTGATGCACCAGTGTCAGAGGCTTATTTAATTATACACACCTCAACATCTTTCTGAAAATTGAAAAGGTCTATCTTTTGCCAGTTCGAGCCGTCCAAGGCCAAAACGTTCCACGTCTTGGAGACCTGAGCGCATCTACACAATGAAACCACATCCAAAAATGAAAATATCCTCAGAAGAAGCTCTTTGGGTAGCTTCCTGTTGATGAGGGCGTCATCGTCCCGATTTATCTAAAAACGTAAAGTAACCTTAAGTTAGATGCAATTCTGAGTGTTGGGGAAACACCCCAACACGTGTAGAAACTATCGTTTTTCACCGTATAGTTTGGTAATAACACCCTGTATGTATGTAGAATGAATGAGCCATAATTAAACTCAAAATAGATTTATTTCACCCCGGGTACAACCCAATTTGTACATTTAAATCAGCAAATGTCAAGTTCTTTAATGCCCCTTAGTCCAACCCTAGACGGACGATCCCTTAGTTCGAACCTGTACAGCAGTGCTGTCAATATAACCGATTACAATAGAGCCAACTTTCCCTAGTAATGGAAAACGTTTGCAATCGTTTTAAAGTCAATGTATTTTTGTCTCCGTCAGCCTTGTGAACAATCAGTCTGTCAAATAAAGAAAGAAAACAGTTTCTACCCTTTTAATCTCAACGGAATTCGGCAAAGTGCCAATCCCCACTTTTTATTTGATCGTGGCGCCAGTAGCCGCTCGACGAAAGAAATAATTCAAGTTAGTGCTCTGCAAACACTCCACGTTGCTGGGTCGGTCGTGCTACCGAGCTCTAGCAAGTGCCTCTTCGCGCCAAAAGGTCAAATTCCTTTTTGGGCCAATTTCTCTTGTATGCACGAATATTAGAAAATATTTCGTGCACCTCAGTTATATTTGTCCAAGGTTGGACAAAGACCTCCTTTTGAGCTTTTTTAAAGCAAGTCTTCGAAGTTAGAAACGATAGCATCCCCGTTCCTGTTGGAAATTGGAACATAAAATGGCGGAAGGCAGACTGCCATTCCTGGTCGAATTCCTGTAAAGCAAGGCAGGTAAAGCAGTCAAAGTGAAAAGGTATGCTGTGTGAAAGTTGCTAAGTTGGAGAACAAAGTATTAAAATAAGAAAGATAAAAACTAATTTTTAAATCAAACAATCAAGACTCTTCAGTAGACAATTCTAATTTTAAGAAACCTTTTGTAATTTTAGTTTTATACTTGAACGAATGATGAGTGATTGAAAGTTTTAGTCTAAGAATCGTACATATATATTTTCTATTTAACATAGAAAACACTGTTTATTTATCTTCATTATATTTAAATGCAATTTACACCTGCATTATTAAATTATATCAATACCGAATACATGTTTCAATTTCTCTCACCACCCTATGTTATACTGTCCATTAAAAGTGGTTAATTAAAATACCACACCCTTCTTTATGGTTTTAAGCAATAATAAAAGAATTTGTTTATCCCGACCACTGAGATCTATTTTAGACGAAGACATAACATAATCTTGGGATATGTGAGCTGTGTGTCGTCGTCGTTACGCTCCTGCATTTTTGCAGTTTTTGAGGGTTTTTTTTGCCCTATTAATAAGTACTATTTGGTATCACAGTGTATAGTATTTCAGCACCGATTTAATGTGATATAATATATAGTAAATAACACCTCCTGGAACGAGAAAATAAGTGAAAACCTAAAATCCATTGTTCATAAAATTTATCACATTTCAACAATAGTAACACAACAATGGGATTCCAATGGGTTATTCTCCAAGACAAGATTTGCTTCATATTTATGTGGATATTTTCGTCTTGCTGGGTCATTCTCCAATCTCAGAGAGCTGCCACGATTTAACGTTAATGTTTGGTCCGTTAAATACTAAAGCTCAACTGTGGACATTTTGTGATGAACTTGATTAATTGATTATACAGGTATTATTAGCTTTTAGTGATTGACTTGTTGTGTATTTTGCTAGATTATCATGGCAACTACATTTAAGTGTTGCAAGAATAGACCCTTCAAACTATTTTTGTTTAGTTTGCAAAAATGTTTTTCATAAGAGCTGTTTAAAAAGAGGTTCAAAAAAGTTTGAAGTCGTTAATGAGCATTTAATATGGTGTTCTCAAAAATGCATTGACATGGCAACACTGAATGATGAAGAACTGCATGTAGTTGATGATTTGAGATCAATCATAGCTGAACTTCAAACTGAAATTTTAGACAAAAATAATCACATAACACGTTTAAAACGTAGTTCTGTAACCTTTTATGAAGAAACATCTAGGTCAGAACAGGAATACATAAAGGAAATTGAAGCGCTTACAAACGTCAATGAGGAGCTTAAAGAACAGCTGGACAACAACCTAGAACTCCTAAATAATAAGGTTAGGTCTTGCCCTGAGGCAGAAACTCAAGCAATCATAGTTTTAAAAAATAAACATTCCCAGACATTAAACTTTATAAAAACAACTTCAAGGGCTGCACCGGTTGAGCCAATTTGTGATGACCAGTTTACCCAAACCAATGAGGATAAGGATCTACTTTCCCTTATGGCTGTCAATGAACAGTTACGTGAAAAACTAGGTGATTTGGAATCATTACGCACATCTTTAGTTACCAGCATCGAAGTACTTGAAGACGAAAATAAACTATATGCAAGTGAAATTCATACGCTAAAAAGTGATTGTTTTAAATATAAAAACAAGAAGGGAATTAATGGTGTTTCACCCTTTACAAACAATGAAAACGAGTCAGAGGAACAGGTGTTAGAGGTATTAGAAAGTAGTGTAAATCTGGTAAATCAATCAATAAAATTAACCATGCCGGTGATAAATCTGCAAAGATTTGTGCAATTAATTTAAACTCATTAATGAGTAACACACATACAGTATTTGGTCTAATAAAGCCTATGGCTCAGATAAATGAAATAGTAAGAGGAGCATTTAATGTCTCCAAGGGTTATAATTGTAAGGATTGTGTATTGGTCTCATTGTTATTGGGTGATAAAATACATGTAGACTTAAAATATGTTAGGAAATTATTGTCTATAGGAAGATACACTAATCTTGTATTGTGTTTTAATAATCATAATCCCAATGATGAGTCGATTAATAACATAGGTATTGGAAACTTGCAAAAGAAAATATACTCTTTCTGCAGTTCTTTTATTAAAAGAAATAATGTATCGGTGAGAATTATAGAGAACTAGCTGACCCGGCGAACTTCGTACCGCCTAAGAGCCAATGAACGTCGTGTTAATACTTAATTTATTATTTTATTAACATTAAAAAATCAATACAAAACATTTATTATGTTCAGTGGTTTATTAGAATAATATATTTAAAGAAACCAAAAATTCAATAAAAGTTCAAAAATCAAGTATTTCAATGGCGTGTCAGCAAGACATTTGCTTTATTGCAGCTATGTATATTGCTGCATGGGTTGACTCGGGTTGATTCTCTTTACTGAAGCACATTGTGATATACGACATTTTTCGTTTTATTATCATGCGCATTTATTATTAGTTTATTAGGATAATATATTTAAAGAAAACATATTTCAATGGCATGCCAGCGAGACATTTGCTTTATTGCAGCTATGTATATTGCTGCATTGGTTGACTCGGATTGATTCTCCTCACTGAAGCACTTTGTGATATACGATACTTTTCGTTTTATTCTCAGGCGCAAGAACAAATAAAGCGGATGGTTTGCCGCCACGTGAACATGCCACGTACAATTGACTATGAGAAAAACATGCATTTTCTACATTCAGACCACAAACACTCAAGGCTTGGCCTTCTGATTTGTTAATCGCCATGGCGAATGCAAGACAAAACGTTCAGCAATGCTGAATGTTTGCCGCCAGCTGAAGTTTCTTCACATATCGCCACAGATTTGATGATTTGAGGCAAGCATTTATTTCATCTGCAGCAGTCGATCTTGGAATGACTGGCAGTGTTTGGCGGAAATCGCCAGACAATAAAATCATTGCGCCTCCAAAACATCTCGAGTCATTGCGCAGAACTTTCAATGTTCAGTCAAGTGCTTCCAATGCGCGATTGTACGCCATTGTGCATTCGTCCCAGATGATGATTTTAGATGCTCTACTAAAACTTTGGCCATTACGGAGTGTTTCGCAATGTTACATGTCGATTATTCATTAGTTTAGGTGAGTTGGGGTTAGTTGAAGGTTTAACGGCAATTTTAAGGCTGAATGAGCCGTACGGTATCCTTCTAACAATGTGTCCGCTATTCCAGAAGTAGCAACTGCTACCGCAATATCAGATCTCGCACGAATATAGTCGCCAAAATCAATGACATGAGGAATCTCTTCCCAGTTCCACCGGGGGCATCCAAAAAAAAATAAGCCACCATTTCCATTATCAATTGCCTTCATTAATGTATTATAGACTTCCTTCTGTTGGGGGTTCAACAGGGGTACATTCGTTTGAACTGACTGGTATAATAATTCCTGTCGATCATATTCATGTTCACGTTCCAATTCTCCAATAAATGCGTTATTCATTCCACTATCTAGTGCTGGCATTCCTAACCTGACTAACAAACTGCCGCACATGAGGTAACACATGTCTTCGATCAAGAGCAAAGCCTGGTTATGCATCTCTTGATTCACCTCAAGATCGGAACATGTCAGAAGACATTTTACATCGAATTCGTGTCAGTTCAAGAAGAACTGACACGAATTCGATCTAAAATGTCTTCTGACATGTTATCCTTGTATTTGTTCCACAGGTCACGTGGATTCGATGGGAAGCATGTCGAAATAATGATTGCAAATAATGTGCGTATCTGACTTGAAGTTGCTGAGATAATCGCTTCAGCGATGTCATGTCCCAATTTAGCTCTTGACATGCAGCACGAAATGTTGGGCACACTATACCATTAACAGTTCGTAATGATTGAAATGATGTTGGCCCATGAAGATTCACCAGCAACAACCGCAAATAGAAGCATTTATCATTCTTCGGATGAACTGTGTAAATACGACCAAGAGCATCAGTAGAGCGCACATCCGGATGGCCTGGAACCGTTGAAATTTCTTCGATGAAGCGTTCCAAGTGTAATAACGTGGCATCTCCGAGTAAAGCGACATTCGTGCAAACGGATCGCTTTGGCAAATCTCAAAAAAACTGGTCAATGTTGTCGCTGGAATTGCACGATGAGCAACATTCGACGCGGTGAAATATACTCGTTGGCCATTCTCCAGATATGCACCGCCAAATGTACAATAGTGGGATGACGTCCGTGAATGGAGAATGAGAATATACGCCAAATCGCCGCATAGCAATTCACATATCGACCAACTTGATAGCGCGTAATTTCATCGTTGGTATTGGAGGTTTGGATGCCAAAAAAACCGACATATCGCTGCCTTTAGTAACATATTTGCAGATGTATTTGATGGACTTCACCGAATTGCAACACTCAATCACGGCACATATAACAACCAGCAATATCACATCTTCTTTTTTCGCATCTGCGCAAGTCCGCGCGCAAGATATTCCTTGGTAGGAAATCCGTCAAACTGCCGCCAGCGGCGTCGTGTTTTTACGATTGGTTTATTTTATTGCCATTGGAGTTAAATCGAAACCATTGGCGTCTATTTGTCAAATAATTGACATTGTGAGAGACGAACGTTGTTTATGACATTGTGTAATGCAAAAAGCCATGTTGTTTAAGCAATAAGAACTTGTACAAACCAGAGATATTCTGCCAAGAAGATTCTTTAGATTTCCTGCTCATACAACAAGGTATACATATATTTCATAACCCATTGATATTTGAAATTTTATAGTACGGCTCTGTTAAAGGAAAATCATACTTATATATATTTCAAATCCAGCCCTGACTTTTCCTACCCAACTGGCATTAGTAAGGTCAAATTTATTTTTTCGCCTGACAGGTCGAGTAATATTGCTGGTTGTTATATGTGCCGTGACTCAATGTTGTTGCTTTACTATCGATATTTAAGCAACACTAAGTACGGATGACATCTACCGAATAATCTGGAATGATTGATACCAATCGATTTGACAGTTATTGTTATTTATTCTCTATAATTTTTATATTTTTCTATTCGAGTATTTTCTATGTATTTCAATATCTTTCTAGATTTGAATATGCTTCTTTCCCACTATTTTCCGTTGAATTTCTATCCTATAATGTGTAGTATGTCACTGATTTGCAGTGGACATCAAATATTACTAAAAAACTATAATCGTGCGTGACATGAGCTGTCAATTGCGGAAGATGACAGAGTTTCAAGCCTAATTTATAACTAATTTTGTGTATAATTTTTTATTCGAGAATTTTTCTGATATTTTAATAGTTATTCTGCTATTCGGGGCGGAGACAAATCCAACAAACCAAAGATGATAAAAATCGGTTCAGCCGTTCTTGAGTTATAAGTGGTGTAACTAACACGACTTTGTTTTATATATATAGATGTAAAATGTAAATCTAAATTTAGACTTAATAAAGATGCCTTATGCGAACTTTTTAAACATTATATACTATGCAGCTCTTCCATGTCCAAAAATATTATATTCATGACACCTAAGTATAGTGAGTCTAGCACAGATTTTAGAATGGGCAGTCAAATTGAACCGTCTTGTAAATCTAATGTAGTAGAGTTAAAAAATGACTTTTTTACAAATCAAAGCAAATATTGCAATTTAAATTCTCAAGATAATATTTTAGATATGTTAGACAAACCAGATATTATTCATATATCAAATAATGACAAAGATTTTTTAGACCAAATGACAATAAAAAAACATTTTCGATAGCACCTAAAACTAAAACAAAACAAAATCAATTTAATACTCAGGGTCAAATGATTTTACTAACTTCACAAAGTTTATCATCTAAATTTTCTGAGATAGGAGATTACATTGTGGAATCTAAAGTTATTGCTGCATGCTTAACAGAAATTAGGTTAACTCAAGACTTCAATGACTTTGAAATAGAAATATCAGGATATAAAATCATAAGGCTAGATTGTAATAATAGACATACGGGAGGGGTTGTAATATTTATTCAGAATGATATAAAAATAATTCAAATTGAAAGGTATAACAATCAGAAAAATTATTGGTTTCTTGTAGTAAATATATATTTGTATGGTAAAGTGTATGTTTTGGGTAATCTGTATCATTCCCCCAGTTCAAGTCATGCTGAATTTCTGGAATTTTTTGAGGGGTGGTGTGGTCAATCGGTTGATGGTGGACATCCTTTGATTATCATGGGAGATTTCAATATTGATTGGTTGGGTAACAGTACTTACTCCACAAATTTGAAAAAGATTTGTAATGACTCTGGCCTCGGTCAGATAGTTAAAAAAATAACACATCCAAACCATTGCATAGCATCATTGATCTTATTTTGGTGAATGGGAAACATATTATAAAGTCCACAGTTAAGGAAACTCCACGAATAAGTGATCACTATATCATAACAGTTGAACTTGATGTTCCTGTTTCAAAAACAAAAGAATAAGATATGTACAAGATTTTCTTTGAAAACATTGCATGTGTAATTAGCAAAATAGCACCAAAAAAAGAGAAAATAATCAAGTATTATTATAAAGAATGGATTAATGAGAGGGTAAAAAATGTTATTATTGAGAGGGATGATAGTTATAAAAATTATATGGCACAAAAGACTGAAGAAAATAGAAATATATATAAGCAAAATAGAAAAAGAGTATTAACAGTTATAAGAGAAGAGAAACAAAGTTTTTATCACAGGAAAATTGATCAGGTAAAGCATAATCCTAAATAATGTGGGAAACTTTGGGAGACTTAATAGCAGATAAAAAAAGGAAACACATTGACATGATAGAAGTAGATGGAGTTGTTTATGATTCTGTTGATACTATCTGTAGTAAATTAAACATATACTTTGTAGAAAGTGTGAAAAAAGTTGTGGCTACTATCGATCACAGACATGTGGCACCTGTTATGTCTGATCTGAGTCAACACCACACTCTCCGTTTTTTCCAGCTAATTGATTATGAACAATTGCAAGAAATCCTGTTTAGTCTACCTAATAAACCAAGCCCTGATGATATATCATCTTCCCTAAAAATACATTTCCAAATATTAAAGATCCATTATTACATAT
>JAEQML010068142.1:0-18499 GCA_016904865.1 Pissodes strobi | reverse complement strand
TTGCAGCAAAGCTATCTGTACTTCTGTGTCTGCTATTTTTTTTTCATGCTCACCCAACTCCTTCAGAACTGTCCGCTTCAACCTATATGTTTCCAGCATCACACGTTTCTTCGTTCCCCTTTGAAATCATTCATCATTATATGCTTGAAGTAATGCCGACGTCGTCGCAGTTGTGGTGGTTGCGATGCTTTCCAGCGTCGGAGCGGTTGTTGCGGTTGGTGTGTTATGGGTTCTTCTATGCTTCCTTCTGGGTACTCCCACCTCACCGTTGTCGGTCAGCAGATTCTGCAGCGTTGAACTCCGAAGTGCCCGCTTCGTGATTCTTGCAGGCGCTAATTTAACATTTTGCAACACCACACATTTCGCAGCAGAAGAAGCTGGTTGTTCGGCTTGTGCAGATGATGAGGCTACTCGTTCGACATCATAGCAATCCAACTCCATCATAATTTTCTCCATTCCATCGTCATTGTGGAGATCAGCAACTACGGCTTCCTGCGTTTCTTCACCCATATAGTAAGACATTTTAAATTTGGCGTATAAAAACACTAGAACGTTCAAAGTGCAAACGAAGAACTATCTCAACGTTTAAGAAACAAGCCTTTTTATTCCCTTCATCCCTTCCCATCCTACTACCACCACCACTAAAAACTTTAATTGCTTTGTCGCAACACACGCACTCGAAAGTTTCAAGGTGTCTTTGCTACCGCTTCACCCCCATACATTCTACCACAACATATTTACTAGGCCATATCATGGTGACTTTGCTGCTTCACGTCTTCCATTCTATCGCAAGATATTTTCTAGAACAATTCAAGTTGACATTGCCGTGTTAGCATAACGTTTTCGAGATTATTTTAGTTACCCATACGCAATATAAAATACGTCACAAGGGTATTTCAATGTCACCACATTGTGAACTATATGTAATGTGTTCTTGTAAAAATCTGATGATATGCCTTTTCCTTAGTTAATACTACAAGTCATGCGCGTCCTGCACCCTCTCTGCATTCATATTGCTATATAATGCGACCTCCTCCTAGATCTTGCAATATTTCTCGACAAGGCATTAACATGTGCAACGTTTGCAGCATTCTGAACAATCTTTTGCGATGCATTCAGATGTATCGACAACATGCTGTTAACTACCCCGATCTCGGCGAAACATGCGCTGCAATTGTCAATGTGTTACATCAAGGCACCGTTTATTGTAGGTTACGGCAGGGTGGGCATATGGAATATAGTGCTTGGCGAAGTAAGATGCGGGAGATTGAAGCTGATTTGGACACCTTAACGCTGTTGCTGTTCTATGAATCGTGGAATTTAAAATCTGAGGAATAAATTTATTTCCGTCAAATAGCATAAAGAAAATTGAAAATAATAAAATCCTCTGTTGCCACACTTTAAAATTGTCTAGAATCATATACATTAACTCAACACATTTTAAAACCACTGTTGCCACATTTTGAGATTTTTATGGGTTCATGTGAAGGGCATGCGCTATGAGTACTCCTCATTTATAGAAATGAAATAAATAGCACCGCATTTGAGAGTTAAACTCATACTTTGAAAAGCTCCATAAGTATTAACATGGCTGATGAAGGTATTGTTGTCGATGAATTCCTAGAAATGGATTCGTTTCAGCTTGACGGGCGTCAAGCTGTACTTCGTTTCTGTGGAAACATTGCCGCACCAACATATTGCCGCACTATAAGCTACGTCAGCCTGCCTGGTGGTGCTTTATTATGTGAGGAGTGCTACAGTGGGATGGCGCGTCCAAAGCCAAAAGCATCGCGTCATCAGAGGCATGACAAAGTGCCAATGGGATTTGTACAGTCGGACCTTAAGTGTGCAAACTGTCGTGGAAAACTATACGTTTTCGTCCACACGGGGGTTTGCATATTGTGCAACCACTCGAGATCGAGAGCGGAAAAAGAGGATTTGAGTCTCTAGATCTAAATTCTGTTTTTACCTGGGTTTTTCGTTTGAAATTTCGTTTCCCTTAAAAAACGAATGGGGTGCGACAAAGAGCTCAGTTCACGCCTGGCAGCCCCGTTAAGGGTTTATTCTTTAGTGATACTTATTAAAGAATAAGCCCGACCGGAAGCTCTTTACATTCTTTTTTTAATAATATAACTTTACCTGACTGTAATTCATTTCTTAATCTTGCATTTCCTGTTTTAAACAACTTTTTACCAAACCAGGATAAAAATGCACAAATAACCCAACCCCATTCGGTGGTGTGGAAAATAGTTTAATATCAATTAAAGTCACATACAATTTTGAAACAATATTTTATTAAAACAAAGTTTTATCACATAGATAATTTACAAAAACATGTGTTAAAATACATTATACATTCACATCTTAGATATAGTCAGTGCTATCGTCTCTAAGTAAATTTTCAGCAATGTGTATAAACAGTTTTAAATTTTCATCTGGGTCTGATTTATAAAATTCTATGTCGCTATGACCCCAAGGCAGAGTTTTAGTTGTTGTTGGAATCACATAACGCTTATCATCTGCATGAGAAAGTGCGACTTTATTTACAATTTCAGTATAATCGTCACGCAATTCGCTCTTGAAAGTTTTCATTTTTCGAAATATTAATCCCCCGCGCTCTACAACTTTTCTATAATCCTCAATATTAAGTTGCTTATCGATTACAGCCTTTTTTACACCCTTCGCTTTTTTAATTTCATTGCTTATTGAACTGACGTAATAGGCTTTAGCACCGGTGCCATAGAAACACTTTATGGGGTCACCCTGAAACTCGTCTTTCATTCTACCTACTACTGATTCACTTTTCCTAATATTATAAATGTTGTCAATGCTATAATTTGATGTATCGAATTTATCGGGGTGTTCAACAATAAACTGGTAAAAGTTTTCCGTATATACTTTCAATATTAGAGAATCTGTATCAGTGTACAATAAGGAAGCATTTTCACCGAATTTGGCTTTAATAAAGTTATAAAAGAAATCATAAATGACGGTTTTTGATATGTCCAATATTGAAAACCCAATATATAACGGCTTATCATAAAGTATTTTTAGTCTACCCATGTGAATCGCGACCAGATCTTCGGTAAAAATAGAGGACGTTTTAAAATTGGGGCGAGCTATTAACGCCTTCGCGCCCAATTTCTTTCTAATATTCTCCCAATGGGTCACCAATTTTATGTCTTTACGATTTTCAACATTCTCCATGGTCTTCCCAAAAACCGAATTATTATACGTCTTAAAAAGGCCTTTATTAAATTTTGTTTTTGACTTATTTCTTAGTTCGGTATTAAAGTCGATATATTTTTTCAACCACGGTGATTGTTCAAATATCAATACTCTATGTGTTTGTGTCACTATCAAACCATTTCGAATAGCTTGTTTCAACGTTCGATAATGAACTACATATTTTCTTTTTTCATTTAAATTAGGAATTAATTTTTTTAATTTAGATTCTCCGGTTGGCGGTAAAAAACTTTCAACTAAAAATGGAAGATCTGAATGTTTATCATGTAGGTCTTGAGGATAATGTATGTCAACTTCTAGAACATAACCGTGTTTATTATCATCTGCGATATCCAATATATTGAGATCTAATTTTTCTTGCTCAGACAACCATCTAAACCCACGAAATGGTAATGATTGTGGCCATACAAATTCGTGGCATCCAAATACATTATAAAAGATGATGGTTCTGATGGATCATAATTTGGAATAAATTTATTATTGGCGATATGCTTCCTCTCAGTACACTGACTTATTCCGCCGCGAATGCCATTTTTAAAAAAGTGAATCATATCAATATCTGTCAACAACTCTAGCTCCACCTTGGTCATGCGCAACATACAATCAAACGACAAACTTGGTAAAGTGTAGTATTGAATAGGATCTAATTTATATGTTGCCAATGATTGATCAAGAAAATTTTCAAATACATCGCATAAAAAGAGGATGTCAGATTTTAAATACAAATCTGAATATTCACCAACATTCTTACAATTAAATACGCGCCAAACTCGTGTAGCTCTCTCATAATCTGCGTCAGAAATGTGTTCCCCATTTAGTTCATCATAAAATTCATTTTTTGTTGGAAGAATTGGATTAGCCATCTTTTTTAAATCGGTGATGAAACTGTATGGAAATACACCCTTTTGACGCATCAGATCAAATTTTTCATTATCGGAGAAATGTTTTTTTGTTTCCCTAAAATGATCATTGGATAAACCACTTCCTAAATTTGCCAAAGACGATGATAAAAATTTAAAACTATCTATAAATCGTAACTTTAAATACTTCTTTTTCAAAGCCCCATTTTTGTCAAAATAATCATGCATATAGATGCTCTTTGTGAATGCAACATACTTTTCTTTGCTTTGAGCTATAACATCAATTTTGTCCCCATACCTACATAACTCTTTTATAAACATATGACAATCATACCCGCTCAAATTATGAAATACTATTGGAACAAAATTGGGAACTTGTAATTAACGTTACATATTCCATGGGCTGCACCCCTAAATTTCCCTGTAAGGTGACAATGGTCGCGAACTTTTTTCTCATCACCGTCTTCAAACGGTTGTTCACAAATGTTACAAACTTTACTATTTCTAAATTGAATCTTCTCCTCATTATTCAAGGGAATCATTGGTTTAAAATCCTTTAAATAGGTGTTATATAACCCCCTTAAATCAATTTCTAGGCGAGACACAAACTCTTTTGCAGCGTCGTGACCTCGATATAGCTCAAACTTGGAAAGAGAATCGTCAAAAGAGCATTTAATTAAATATGCGAAGGAGTGAGGTTCATGTTTGACACTTTTTAATGTATAAGATTTTCTTGGATCTGGTTCTGTATTAGCAACCGGTTTCAGAATTGATTCAAAATCTGCATAAACAACAAATGGCACCCTCAATTGTTTTTCAAAATGTTCAAATTTTAAAATATTTTCCGGAACGTGTTTACCAAATTTGTCAAGTTTATGGTTCACTGTTGGTATTGTTGTATATACATGATTACAATCGTGACTCTGATGCATAGCCAAAGATCTTGCTGTGTGAAAATACAATAAACATCCATCACAAAAATAAATTTTGTGTTCATGAGAATTTATCTGATTGGAAACTAGTCGAGACAAATTTTTGATCCAACAATAATGTGTCTGTACACATGCTGATTCACATCTATGATCACCATCATTATTATCACAATCTTTGGTTACCATCAGTAAATTAATATGTATATTCAATTTCTTGGGTGCATACCGTAATGGACCAACAACTTCCCAAATCAGTTTATTCTTTTCAAATTTGTTTTCGAGACCGTAGACATTAATAGATATATTATTCGATTCTTCAAAATGTTTAATATCACATAACTTTACAGGAAAATTCATACCTGCTGTGTTGAATAATGTGGAAAAATGTGGGTATGATGAGATTTGATCGGGGAATGCTCTAACAGGACACAGTGCAGATGTTACAGCCCACATAAAACAACACTGATCCTGGTTCTTCACATTGATAACGGCCATCTTTTTCTCTATACCTCAAAATATACCTTGAAATATGGTAGCTTAATATATGACGAACCCCCAATAGGACTGAATTTATTCACATTAACTTCCAAATAAGTGATTTTCTGTAATGCCCAACCTGAAATTAAACGAATACATTATTATGTGATGTAATTAAAAGTAATGGTTGCATGTATATGTATATGTTTCACGATGGCAAAAATTACATGTTTCCATTCGTCAACCTACCTGAATCTTTTTCCTGGAATTCTGTTGTCTGCAACATCATTTTCCCAATAAACCATTCGAACATAGACTCCAAATCTGAAGACACATCTATTATTTGGTTTGGCGTATTGAAAGATTTTTCACTGTACACTTCAGATGATGGCAGTAGATATAAACCAAATACTTCCATATTGACTTTAATGATACCGTGACTTGTTAGCATGTTACCCAACAAATCCATCACATTGTTTTTAACATCATTGAAAAACAATGTGTAGTTAATATGGTCATTGTTTGGGTATACTCGGTAACTAGCTATTCTGCATTTGAATGCACTCTGAATTAGCTGGACATTGGGGGAAAATGGAATTACTGAATTATTTCTGTGTTGGAGTGTTCTTTCGTGTCGAACAATCTGATTTGTTGGAATGTTTACATTACATGATGTGCAAGTGTGCATACTCAATGTCGAGGTGCCCGAATCTACTGTTGCACGTTTGGCAGCTGGTCCCTTTCCTACGTTTTTCATTGGACATGACTCCATTTGATGGCGACGCATGTTGTAAGTACGCCTAAATGCTTTACCGCACTTTTCACACTGGTAAAACATTATGGTATGTAATAAGATGCTTAAATCAAAATATACCTTGCTTACTAGACAACAAGACAACAACTGTTCTCTGTATTATTAAACCTTTTATATCCACCACCCCCACCACCGCCATAAAAAAGTGGAGGGGGGAGAATTGAGTCCGTCTATAGCTCTCTACTAACATTATTAACTAATTTTGTGCATTCGATAAGTTTCAAATTTCTAAAGTGATTGGTCATAGATTGTCGAAAATAAGGACGTAAATCTTTGGAAAAGAAGTAAATGTATGTAATTTTTTTATTTAGGTATTCCTTTAGGAAATTAGTAATTTCCGCCATATTTGTAGGTAAGGTTGCGTTTATTATTTGATGACCATCAAATATCTCGCGGTCTACTTTAATGTATTTATCATATGGGGACTTTTTGACAATTATTTGATGAGGTTTATTGTTAATTATTTCATCTAATAAAGTCATTTCAGTGTAGTTTTCATTTGCGTTAGTACTATGTACAGTATTGGCAATAGAAGGTGGTCTTGCAGGTTGTTGTAACTATGTATTGAAGAATTTTTACCTTAGGGGTTTTTGATGATATTTACTCAATTTCGGCAAAAGTTTCAGAAACAGTTTCTGAGGTTAAAATATTCGGGTTAAAGTCCTGTTTTAAAAATTGATTAATATCGTCATTGATATCTTCCGAACTGTTAACAATCGAATCCGTTTCGAGGGCATTTAATTGTATTCTAGATAATGCGTCAGCATTCGTACTTTGTTTACCTTTTTTATATTCTTAAACGTAAAGTTACTTACGTATGACTTTATGTTTAATTTTATACTAAGGTAATAATTATTATAAATTATAATAGTATGCCAGGCATAATATTGTGTTATAAAGCAAATACTAAATAGGACAAGCGTATATAATAAACTTATCTTTCTACGTTAAGCTATATTTATTTCTTAATGGTTAAATGATTTTATTTCCGGAGAATTTACCATGCGGGATAGCGTGTATGTATTAATCTCGTGTATATTTGGTTCCGTGTTTTACTGGTTGTTTTACGAATTTTTTCGTCTTTGGAAAAATGTTGTTAAAAGGTTTCCCTATGGTTGTAATTCATTTCATGCTATTTGGACTTTCGTATATTATAGGTATTGTAGCGTAACGAGTCACTATTTGTTTGTTTCCACAATCTATAACTGCTAATAAGTATTCTAATAAATCCATGCTTATTTTTCCTTCAAATCTATCATTAAAATTTAAGACATAAAATTTATAATATTCATTTACTTTGAATAGTACTTAAAAATAGGTATCATGATTGCTTCGTTATGATGTGATGTCATTTGTACAGTTATAACTAAATAGTTTTCTTCAAAGCTACGTTCTTTGTAGAATTGTTCGACTATTTTGGGAGAAAGCAAACTCCTACTACTTCCCGTATCGATTAAGAGATTAGCATTAGGTTCTGATATAAAAATATATGGTAAGTCCTTATCCATGCTATATATTAAATTGTCTTGTTTGGAAGTACGATCGAGTTTAGTTTTCTTATTTTTAGTTTCTAAGGGTTGGATTGTATATTACGAAAACCCACGTAATTATGTATTTCTTTGTTAGGTACTAATTCTTTGCTATATTGCATATTTTCTTTTTTTTCTACTTTCTCAATTTGAGGAGAAATGGTAGCATTATTATTTATGTTAGTTCTAGGATTTCTTATAACTTCAGATGCATTGTAATTATACAGATGGTATTTTAAAAGGTAATATAACATCTTTTGCTTCTGAGCACAAAGTTTTAAAATTTATGTTAGCACCAATATATTTTAAAAAATCCATACCTAAAAGTTCATCGTATTTTGGGGAAAAATCAAAAAGATAAAATTTTTGATCTCCTGTACATTTAAAGGATGGGAATATTGGTATATGCATTACTTCATTATGCATAGAAGTCGTATGTGCTGATCTCACGAAAAATGGTTCTAACATATTTGAGTTTGGATACATTTTATAAGCAATATGAGGTTTTAAAAAGCTGCTACCGCTACCAGTGTCGATTAAAAATTTTGTGTTAATTTCTGGTAATGTGATAGCTGCTAAATCAGTAATTGTATAATTATTTAACAAAATTAAGTCGGGTGGTCTGGAATTTGGGTATCCCGAAAATTTTCATTATTTGAATGTTTATCAATATAATTCATTTGATAATTATCATTTCCATAATACGTAATTTCGTAAAAGCCTTGTTCTGGGGTGTTTGTATCAGATTGGGTATTTTCCTAAGACTACTTGCTTAAAAAGACAAAGTTTGTCATTCATAATTTTCTAGAAAACTGCATCGTATACCACAGACTGTGACGTGCGTATTTATCAATGAAACTGTGGTACAGAAAGTGGCTAGTGGGTAAACAAACATAGGCGTAGCATTTTAATTTTTCGTAATATTTTTCTTTCACCAAAATTCAAATCTAAATTGACTACGCAAATCTAAAAATGGGAATTTGTGGGTCGTTTATAGAGTTCGATTCTTAAATTAAATCTGGATATTGAAATATTTGGAAATTTGAGAGCGAAAATTTTCAAGTTTGGAAACGAATTTTTTAGCACATAATTTAAATTTGATTGTCTTGAATAGGTAGGAATGCTATTTAAATGTATTGAAAAGTCTTTATTAATATTTTAGAGGGATATTAACTTATAAAAGATTAAAAGTCTATAAAGCTCCATCACCATACCTCCATTTTTTTTGTTCAGACTGGTTGGTATCAAAACTGGTATGAAAAAAAGATATCGACAATTTCGAACACCAAAACTCTGGCACGCGCAGCCACAGAATTGATTATAACGTATGGAACCGGTTTAAATGACTAAAATAAATTGAAACTAACTGAAAGTAACCGAAGCTGATTGAATGACTAACTTAAACTAACCAAAAGCACCAAAACGGGCTAAAACGTACCGGAATAGGTTACAAAAATTAAAGTTAGTTAAAACCAACCAAAACGAACCGAATTTTGAGGACTAACCAAAAATCATCAATTTGATTATAACGTATTGGAGTCGGTTCAAATGGCTAAAATAAATTTGAACTAACTGAAACTTACCGAAAGTTGTTTGAACGACTAACCAAAAATGACTAAATATAACCAAAGGCACCAAAACGGGCTAAAACGAATCGGAACAGGTTAAAAACATTACAGTAATGATATAGCTAATTATATATTAATATATTTTTCTATCTACAAGTGGAGGGTAATTTTTTAGGTCTTCATATCTGCACCTTTTTTTATTTATTTATTTTTTAATTATGATAATCTTTAATATTAACCTTAAAAATGCATTTCTCTAATTAAAATTATTATAAACACTCGTAAATATACAAAATATTTACTTTTTTAAACTCTGCTTTCAAAAACTATTTGAATTATAACACAAATCACATTTTTGCTTTTTTATTTATCATTTTCAATGTCCCCCCGGTTGCATCTTTGCGAAGGACTGTGAATTTTTATTAATTCAGAATTAAAGATATTGCAATACACCATAATACTAAATCAGATCGCTCATTAGGATAGTATACAGTGTGGCCCAAATTGGGTATACATGTATGGGTATCTTGGAAACTATATGAGATAGAAAATTGGTTAAATGGGGAAAGTTGTAGGCCATTCAATTCCCAAATCAACGCCATTTTGATAACGATTTTTTCTCTTTTCGTTTTTGAGATATTTTGAAAAAATCAAAAAGTTGTATTTTCGAAAAAGCGCTATATTTTTTTTATTTAAAGATATTTTTAAAATCTGTAAAAACATTGTTAGGACAACTTTTTACGCTCGATGCACCCATGTGTTCAGTTTTTAGTTCTGACGTTTCGGTTCTGAGAAACCATCATCAACTTCGTTTTTTCTTATGGCGGCCATTTTGTTTTTAGCACGTTTTAAAAGAACATGTTTTTTCCTTTCTCATGATGTATAACACTTTATAAAAAAAAAATATTTTTATGTCAAAAAACGACAAAGTTAATTTTTAACTGAGTTGGCCATGACTGCGGAGGCCATTTGCCGTAATAAATGATACTGTTGCTATGGTAGGTGATTCAGCGGCATTTAAGTCATTTTACTGAAAAATCATTATTCAGTCAAAACTCTATTTAGTAAATTTTCATAAAATTTGATTTCTAAAAATGGCAACACGATATGCTAGTGAAGAAAAATGTGACTGAAGATGAGAATGTTATATTAAATGTAATAGAAATACAAATCTTGCCACCGCCTATTTGGACCTGTATTCTGAGAGGCAACAGCCAAGCATAAGACTATTCGCGAGGTTTGTCCTAAGCTTAAGAAATTATGGAAGCATTGAAGTACCAACGCCAAGGGAATATCAGAAGAACAATCAAGTTCGTGACGATGTCATTATAGGACATTTTAATGCAAACCCGACGACGTCGACGGAAGTACGTGCAAGGAAAATACTTAAAACAAGAACTACTATCCAAAGAGTCCGTAAAGAAAACAAATATCGCCCTTATAGACCTACTATTGTTCAAATTTTAAAGAAAACAGACTATGCAAAACGATTATAATTTTCAAACTGGTTTGTAAACCAATGTCATGAAAGCCCCAATTTCAGTATAAAGATTATTTGGACCGCCGAAACGTTTTTCAGCAACTGCCGAGTATTCAAGAGGCATAATGACCATTTTTGGGCCACTGAAAATATTAACAAGTGGCAGAACGTAGGCGTAGGCCGCAAGTAAGATTTGGCTTTAATGTGTGGTGTGGTGTGTACGGTAAGTTCACACAGTCCGCAAAATATTTACAAAGTCAAATAGTATAGTTTGTTTTTAGATAATCAACTTATAGGACCATTCATTTACAATTAAACTTTGACCGGCCAAATATATTTAAACCTCTTAGAAGGTCAGATATTACCGGCCGTGAGAGTTTTAGTTTCTAGAGAACAAGAGCTAAATGATGAACTATGGTTTCAACAGGACGGGTGCCCCGCACATAATACTCGAGAAGTACAAAACTTATTAGCGGAAGAATTTAACAATAATATTATATCAAACCGGGGTCCTGTAAATTGGCCAGCTAGGTCTTCGGATATTACACCCCTCGGTTTTTATTTTTGGGCAAAGTTTACATAATAAATATAAGTTGCCTCACTCACTGTGGGAACTTTAATGCATTGAGATCACAAGCGTGCCGCAGATACCTGCATATTTTGCAAACTTTGTACTTTGTACCATCAAATATTGTGAACGACTGTGTATGCGTATGCATCGGCGGTGGCTGGCTCCTCTAGCGTGACGAGGGGGAGGGGTCTAGCCGGTTTCGCGTGATTTGAGAGTGCGGGAACTTATATTTTATTTAGTAAACTTTGCTTTGGGGTTACCTTAAAAATGAGGTGCATGAGTATAATCCCCCCGCAACTATAGAACACTTAGTGGAAAGACTTCGGGATGTTTTAGGTAATAGGAACACCATTCGAAAAGTAACTAGAACTGTTCTTAATAATTGTGAAAAATGCATCAGTAAAAAAGGCCGTCATTTTGAATAGTTTAGCTGAATATGAATGTATTTTAATTAAAAGTATCTAGTTTATCTTGTTAATGTAGTTATTATATTAGTTATGGTTATTAGTTAGATTGGTTAGTTTGGGTATGTTAGTAGTAGTAAGTTGTAAAGTAAGCAGTTATAAACAGAAACAGATACCTACATTTAGAACGATAGTTTGGAAATTAATAGCAAATATTGTTTTGTACGGCAATCGCCCTCCGTAGCAACTGTTGCTAAAGTCAACTCAATATTGTTTCAATATTATTTTGTCCTTTGGTCACAGGGCTTCTCAAGGCTTCTATAATTTCTTAGGTTCATAACAGGCTTGTCTTAAGGCTTGAGTCTTGAGTGTTAACTGTCAGGATTCAGTTCCAAATATAACTGGCGGTGCTATACTTGTATTCCTATTGCATTTAATATAAGATTCTTAACATATTGATATTTTTTTAATGATGTTTCGCAGGGCAGCTATTCTTAAACTTACCTTTTAACAAATATTAATAAAAACAAACATTACTAAAAACTAAAAGTTAAATTCGATGTTTGATCAATGTTTCGTAGATTTTTCAGTAAAATAACTATGAGACACTAGCAATATTTGTTTTGTACCGCAAATGGCCTCCGCAGTCATGGCCAACTCAGCTAAAAATGAAATTTGTCGTTTTTTGACATAAAAATAAAATATTTTTATAAAGTGTTATACATCATGAGAAAGAGAAAAAAAAGTTCTTTTTAAATGTGCTAAAACATAAAATGGCCGCCATAAGAAAAAAAGAAGTTGATGTTGGTTTCTCATAACCAAAACGTCAGAACTAAAAACTGAATACATGGGTGCATCGAGCGTAAAAAGTTGTCCTAACAATGTTTTTACAGATTTTAAAAATATCTTTAAATAAAAAAAATATAGCGCTTTTTCGCAAATACATCTTTTTGATTTCTTCAAAATATTTCAAAAACGAAAAAAGATCAAATCGTTATCAAAATGGCATTGAATTGGGTATTGAATGACCTACAACTTTCCCCATTTAACCGATTTTCTATCTCTTATAGTTTCCAAGATACCCATACATGTATACCCAATTTGGGCCACACTGTATATACATACTTTTATCGTAATAGATGTAAAATTGCTGTTTTTAACATTCTAATAGCGTTTAAAATGTTCCAATAATTAGATGGAGTAGGACTACTGATTTCGCTATTGAAAAATCAAAAATAATAATCACAACAATAAAAAAAACTCCAAAGAACAAAACAAAGCAAAGATAGAGATTAAGAAAATACTAGGCAAAATTATTTTGGAACATTTTTGACAAGTTTTTAAGTCCTGAAATTTCATTTTAAGTATACAGCGCTTATTTAAACAATCTATTTGAATAACTAATAATTATACAATAGTGTATTCATTTCTAAATAAGGCAGCTTTTGTAAGTAAACTTCTAACTCTTGGTTTCTGAGAAGATTCAAGCTTTTTACATAATGTAGGTATCCTGATTTTAAAATAATTTGTTAACACTATTTTATTAATTCGGTTCCATGGCAATTCTTTATATATATTGGTCCTCAAACCAGTCCAGTAAAAGTAGATGGCAAGGTTTTAAAGTATTTAAAATTAAAATTCAGTTTTCAGAAGTGTGTTTGTGTTTATAATGCACGTGCAAGCCTAGGACTCGTCAGGCGGTAGGACTCGTGTAGACGATTAAGACGAAAATATCAATTATGCTAGGTTAGCTTCATTTTTGATTTGCAGTTATAATAAACTTGTAAAGTGTTATTAGAAGCTAATTGTCATCTACTTGTACTTGAACTAGAAACACATGCATTATTTTCTTGCTTTGTATGGCCCTAGTAGGACGTCAATGAAATGGCATTTAATACTCACCGATGAAACAAAAGTTTTGGAAAATTCCGACTTGTTTTCTTGCAAACTCTACAATGATGAACCATGATAAAGTATTAAACACTTATTTGCCACAAAAAGTCTTACAAAGCACTAAAGAACACCACATGATAGTAATAGATTCAAAACATGCCGTTTTACTACGACTACTATGCCATGATGTTATTCGGCCGGAACCGGCCGAAAGTAGACGAGACGTGATTGAATAATTCTTAAACGATTTATTTTTGTCTTGGTTGTTGCGCATTTCTCAAAACAGTGTTTCCAGAGGAAACGTCCATAGGTTTAGGTTGTTGCGTTCTTATAATTGAATTGTCATTCACATGATTTGAATTATTGAAATAATTTGGTTGAGGTCTAAAATTATTTGGAGTTTGTCTTTGCATAGAATTTGTAAAATTTGGTATAGGTTGAAATTGTTGATTAATTGACCTATTTTGGACAAAACTTGGATTATTAGATGTCCATGCGGTCTATTTTCAGAAGAATTATTTCTAGGAATAAATTGTGGTACATAGTTGTTTATTGGAGCATTAGCAGAATAATGCGTTCGATTAATATTTGGTGATTTTTGTACATTAGAAGGCATTATTGTGGTCTTTGTAAGAAGTTTTCTTCTTCTTGAGCGAAGCACATCGCTTCTTCGAGTGACGTTGGATTTTTTAAACGTACTACTAATTGCATATGATAGTTAAGTCCATTTATAAATATTTGTAGAATTAAACTACCATACTCGCTTATTTTTAATAGTTTAAATTGTCTGGTATCGTTAGACATATTTACTTTTGAGAATAACAAACTTCTCGCATCTTGTAATCTAATACCAAATTGTTGCGGAGTTTCATTTTTTTCCGACTTTAACGTAATAATATCTTGTATTACACAGTCGATTGATCTTTTATCGGAAAATGGTTTAATTATGGCTTCTTTGACTAAATCCCCAGTTTGTAGTTCTACTCTAGACGCTATTAGATCTGCAGCTCTATCAACTAGTTTATTTAAGATTGTATCGAATAACCAAACGTTTATTTGTGCAGCAGGATTAGCTACATCTTTATGATTGTTAATGAAATTGTCACACGCATTATGTTTCAGAGTCGATCTTGGTCGATTTTCTGAACAAAAAGAGATGTGCTCTTAGGCACTGAAATTTTACCATAGGGCTAGTTCTAAAGTCATTTTGTAAATAAAACAAAAAGCATGCATTATATGAATATTTTAATAAGTTACTTTACTTGAAAATAACTAGAAGCTCATAAATACACAAAATATAAACAGTGAATTATTGTACGTAGTCAGTGCTACGATGTGAACAATATTAGTCGAGACAAAGTTTCGACCTTGAATAATATGACATAAATAGAACTCTTAAAAACTAAAGCATTGCGTAAACAGTTGTAATACTACACTAATATATGGTTATAAACATAACCTTGAAGCTGTGTACAGTTAAATGTCTGTAATGAGTTCCTGCGGAACAGCTACTTATCAACTATGTTAGCTGATTTAGCTTTGATATAAAATGCAACAATATACAAGCAATAATGACAGGATTAATATTACCTTAAAGTCCACCTAAAAGCTAATATGTACACTATGAACACCATTGACGAGAAACGTTCAATGTTCAGGAGGTGATCTTCTAACACTGGGGGAAAGTCACTTTGAAAAACACTTGCTAGGCCTATTATTGCTAGCTTTCATGTACAATGTAGTTCAATTGCTTGCAAACAAGAATGACTGGAATGTAGTGGTTCGGGTATGCAGTTAGTGCATATGGCATGACATGAATACCTTGTGAATGCGGTTTATTGGTACACGCATGAATGATTGTGAATGCGGCTTCTTGGTACACGCATGAATGATTATTAAGTATGCTATGCAGGTAGCATAGGTAAGCTGAACTGCTGAAATCCGCGTATGGGATGTAGCCTTGTGATAGCTTGAGTATATTGGCAGACTAGTGCCTTTTAATCCTTATATGAGGATAAGGCATGAGTAGGTATGCAGACTAGTGCAGAGTAATCCTTATATTAGAATTAGGCAAGAGTGTAGCAACCCAGTTTACTTACTTGAGATTTCGAGACTAGGCTCTATTGAGTGTGGTGTGATTCGAGACAGGGCTCGATTGTACAACTCCCATGGATGAGACCAATTGGGACGCCATTGCTCGGCGTGAGACTCGTGAGAATAACGGCAGTATGTTTGCCAATAAATACCTTATTGTAGGCTTGACATAAAGATGATTATGCTGTGATATCACTATGTCACTTGAGTAAAGAACTAGAGAGATTATGAGTTGACAAAACGTGAAAACTTGCCGGCATGGCGCCTAGCCTGGACTCAATTCTAGAACGTGGGAACTAAATCAACTTGAAGAAGTTGTGAACGCCCCTTCCGGCGGGATGATATACATCCTCCGGAAATAGAAAGGGCGAATAATGTAAATACTGAGAAGTTATGTAAACCTTTACGTCAGCGATTGTCTAAATTAACCTTATGAACTTTAACACAAATCCGGTCGAAATACGTTAACTAGTTTTTTATTAAAATTGATTCTTAAAGATCATGAATATAGGAGCTAACTTGATTACCTCCGTCAAGAGACAGTGATTGGTCGACTCGGTCGCCGGGGTATAGCGGGAAACGCTATGATTGGTCAGATGAGTTTAGGATGCGCGGCCGGCTTCAGATGAGTAAAGGTGGTTACAACAGATGGCGCTAGTAATACCGCCCGGATAAAGCGCGAAGCGCTATGATTGGTCGGAGGCCTTTTGAGGACGCTTAACTTTTAGCTTTCTAGACTGTCTAGCGCAGTGCATAAACGTGGTAAACAAGATATGGCGTTAGTAGTATCGCCAAGGTTTTAAATTGTTTGGAATCCGAGGACAGTGGCGTGGAAAGTTAAATTGTACAAAACTAAATCGTTAGATTTGAAGACGTGTTAAAAAATGGTTTTTGAACACATTAATAAAGCGATTTATCGGTTTTTGATTTTCATCAAATAAAGGTATGTTTTCGGCTAGGTACCTAATTAACGCATAATTAGGGTTTGCCATTTTTGTTATTTTAATTACTTATTAACTAAAATTTAAAAATAAAGACTAGAATTAAAATTATCAGATCGTTCAATTTACGAGAAAGAAATAATAAATCGATAAATTAATCAATAAAAGGATAAGGTAGTGATGCACTTACAACAATAGAAGTACGATGATTTTCATCCCTAACTGCTAGGCCCAATAGGAGGAGCGATGCTTGTCTCATCCCTGGATTAACGTATGAGTCCCAGGACGATGCTTGTTCCTAATTCTCGCACCAATAGGACGTTGAGCGATTTTTGTCTCTTCTTCCCTGGTCTGGTTGAATTGCCTTGCACCAACTTGGTGAGAAATTTCGGAATTGCCACAAATCGTTGAAACAAACACGGATCGGTTGTGCGCGATGCACTAAATCTACTTGACAAATCCTACCGACTGCGCCAGTTACTATCTCGTAGATGCGGAGAACGTTTTTAAAAATTGTATTTCTTACGAGAAGGTTACAAGTACAACTGACTAACATAGGCGTTTCACCGATATTTATAAACTAATAAATGCTTATGCTGCATGAGAATAAAGCTGTGAAAATCTGGAAAGGCTGATGTAATCTGCAGAATTGCAGTTTCCATGAGAATGTAACTCCTCCCGAGGTAGATGAAAGCACATCCTGTGGTTGTTTCCACGAGACTGTAACTGTAAGATAATTTTTATGATTTTTTTTTCCACTCGGTAACATTGAGACTTATTTAATCTACCTAAACTGAATACTTATGTAGGCATATATTTTTAAAAGATTTAATCTAATTGTGTTTTTATTTGCGAAATAACGGTTCTCAGAGCTTAATTTATGCAGTTCTGTTAACGTTTTGTTAATTTTGATTGAATAAATAAGAATAGGTAAGTGGTTTTGTCATTTTCTATGTATTATGTAAAGATTGTTACAAAATATTTTACTAATAAAATTTAAGATCCATTATGCTGTAAAAGATTAATTATTCATTGTTTATTGCAAAGAAGTTTTTAGGTTTCCATATACGCCCATACGCTATTTAAGTCCATTTTAAACTTTCCAGTATATGAAAACTTTATCCTCTTTTTAACTTACGCCGTTTTGCTAACACTAATTTAATTTTTGCAGATACGCGAATGCTATTATCATTGATTGAAATTACTTTATTGTCCAGGAATCAATACGTGTATACACTTCTTATTGACAAAGCTTAATAATGAGACATGTTAATCCCAAACATTTAAAGTAGTCTACATACAATTTTAATTAACCCTTAAATGCATGATTTTTTATTTTGGGATATTTTTTTTTTATTAAAAACATGGTCAGGATACCGCGAAAAATAAGTTAATAATATTTTTTCAAAAATTTCTCTTTATTTCAAAACATTTTTAGTGTTGCAAATTTGCAACATATGAATTTCATGACTTTAACAACTTTACACATGAAATATTTTAAAACAATATTTTTTTTTTTATTTAAGCATGATACCAATAATACCATTCCGCATTTTTCGCAAGTGTTGTCAGTATATCCCTTGCAGCCAGGAAGTTTGCACCTTGTTCTTTTTTTCGGCAAAAACTGGCCAGTGAGCAACTTGATCACATCGCATGTCTTTTGGTGATATGTGCTGGGCATTTCCTCGTT